>PVIU01024471.1:0-25512 GCA_004026605.1 Ondatra zibethicus
GACTGTTTTGATGTAGTCTCTGGATCAGGGAAGACTCAGACAACAAAAATGAAACCGCAGTCAATTGTCCTTTTTAGGAATTTATGTGACAGAGTTCTCTCAGGAAGACACATTGGCTTCAGGTTTTCCCTGACCTCAGGCATGAATGACAGTTTCCTGGAGACTAACTGCACCAAGAACAGAGGAGCATTATGCAAGGAGCCTCATGGTTCACCTCTTCTGCCTTAGTGTTTCTTCGTTTACCACTTGGACCTGTTTGCTGGCTGACCTCTTACCCTAGATACACACAAGGCTCCCCTTGGTTTGGCTCCAAAAGAGCCCCTAATTTCTTGGAAAACAGTAAGAACCTTTAACACACTCTTTTCTGAAGATATTCTGTTGAAAATGTGTGGGTAACAAGTTGTCAGAGGTAAGCTGGGACCCCTTGCGGCAGCTGCTTGCTCTGAGAGTGAAGATGCACCACTGGGCCGGAGGGTTGGGCCTTGCTGACTCACCTGAACAGCAGGCAAGTTACCAGGAAGTTCAAGACCAGCTGTTTTGCCCTGCACATCTGACTACAAGTCTGCCCAGATGGGGGTGGAAGAGAAATCACTAAGGTGAGGAAAGGGGCCAGAGAAGTTGGGCATGTGGCTTAGGGGCAGAGCCTTTGCCTGGCATAATAAATACAATGCACACATTCTTTTTGGGGTTGTTTTTTGTTTGTTTTTTGAGACAGGATTTCTTTGTGTAGCACTGGCTGTCCTGGAATTCACTCTGTAGATCAGGGTGGCCTTGAACTCAGAGACCCCCCTCTCTCTCTCTGCCTCCCCATTGTTGGGGATTAAAAGTGTGTGCCTCCACCACCAGGCTGTATGTGCACATCCTTGTACATGCTACCCTTTTCAGTGGGCTGTTCTTAAGGGCTACACAGAACGCTAGAATGACCAGGGTGCTGACAGTACCAGTGAGGAGATGGAAGTCTCAATTCCAGACATTGATTTTTCCCAACCCTAGGCTAAAATATGGGCATAGATATGACAGTTCAGTGACAACACAAACATTTTCCTCATCCCAGTTCATCCCTGAAACCCCCTTCCGGGCAGTTATCACTCCAAATTTCCAAGTAAAACACTGAAGCTCAGAGAGGTTAAGAAACTTGCCTGCAGTGATTCAGCTTCTACTGAGTGTATCCCTCACCTCACACAGTCTATTCTCCACCCCTTGCTGGTGCTAGAGAGCCCTGGGCAGGAGACCTCACAGAATTAACAAACATTAGCCAGATGAGGACCCTCAGGAGTTTACTGGTCTCGTTAAGCCCCTGACACTTGTTTTACATTTCCTTTTCAGGAACCCTGGGGAAGACTTGTTAAACAGATCCACAAACAGCAGCTGTAGACAGAGATCATTTCCAAGGGTCCTTGTTCAGTA
Organism: Ondatra zibethicus; assembly: GCA_004026605.1. Classification (NCBI taxonomy): domain Eukaryota; kingdom Metazoa; phylum Chordata; class Mammalia; order Rodentia; family Cricetidae; genus Ondatra; species Ondatra zibethicus. The sequence goes on from PVIU01024471.1 coordinate 1,408, forward strand.
GACTCCTCATCTGACTGATCCTCTGGGTCATTCTAGCTGGCCTAAGGAAGAGGCAGCCATGTGAAGTCCCATCTCAGCCTTGGTTTGGAACCATGGGGCCTTTGCTCCCCTGGGTGGATGGAGTCAGTCAACTGGTATCCAGCCTGTGTTCTGCAGGTTTGGAAAAGAGGTTTCAGAAGGTAGTGTTATGCTTTTCTGCGGGTCCCTGGCAGCTTGCTGTGAGGTCGAGACCACGCGGGCGGGTCCCCAATGATTCCAGCCATGTGGCAGTGGGTGGAAGAGAGAGAGAGAGATATGCCATGTAGAGTAAAGTTGAACATTTATTAGGTGGGTTACTGAGGGGAAGGAAAAGGGGGAGGGGGAAAAGATAGATAGATAGATAGATAGATAGATAGATAGATAGATAGATAGATAGACAGATAGAGAAATAGAGAGAGAGGAAGAGAAGAAGAAAAAAGGGAGAGGGAGAGAGAGGGGGAGAAAGGCTGCCTCTCTGAGAGGGGGACCAGAGAGAGAGAGAGTGGGGGTCTGAGGCTGGAAGCTGGACGGGAGTGGGCGTGGCTTGTCTCTTAAAGAGACAGGACAGAACATTACAGTAAGCACTTGAGCTTCAGATCCAATATTCCCCAAATCTCAAGTTCTCCAGTGGGCATGCCCCAAGAGTCCCCCCAGCACTCCTTCCCTGTGCTGCTGCTTTTGGTTCCTGAGGAGCCACTGTCTGAGCTTGCCAGAAAACACAGGAAAGTCAGGGGAAAGCCTGTTGTCTCTGCTTCTCTGGTAATGCGGAAGGTTGGTTTGAATAAGGGGGAAGGGGACACTGAGAGGGGTCACTGGGGAATAAGGCATTTATTGGACAGACAGAGACAGAGAGGCAACAGCATGGTGTGAGCTCTAAGGGGAGTTCACGCCCCAGAGGAGAATCAGACATCCTGTGTAGAAGTGGAAGTCATACCTTTCTGAGTATGGGGGAGCTTTCATAACAGGAGCCTGTAACCTCTCTGGTTCCCAGGCAGGAGGCAGGGAAGCGGAACATATGGCCAATAGCCCCTGTGATGTAAACTCACTTCCTGGGTGAGAGAGCTCCTGGCCTCAGGAAGTATGCTAATGGGGACTCACAGAGGTCTCAGTAGGGTGCCGATTCTATCTGTGAAGTGGGGGGAAGCTGCTCTATTGTGACCCTAGCTGTTGTGTTTTTTTAAAAGAGGATGACCCAGGAGCTTGCTGCAGCTTGCTGCAGGTCCCCAGACCACGCGGCCTCTGTGGCGGGTGGGCGGCCAGACGGCTAGTCTCCTGGTCCCCATGCGCGCTGCTGCGGCGGCGGTATGGACTGTGCGGCTGTATGGATGGACAAAAGAGGGCTGGGTAGACGCGTCATACAGAGTTAAACATTTATTAGGTGGGTGATAAAGGGAAAAGAAAAAGATAAAGAGATAGAGAGAGACAGAGAGATAGAGAGAGAGGGGGGAGAGGGAAGAGAAGCAGCTGCTGCTCGCGTGAGAGCGGAAGAGGAAGAGAGGGCAGAGAGTTGGGGTCAGAGGCTGGAAGCTGGAAGTGGGCGTGGCCTGTATCTCAAGGGCATAAGCCAATAAGAGGCCAAATACTACACTAGCAGCAGTTAGGTTCTGACATGGCTTTCTTGTGGTTAACTGTCAATAGTGTGGTATACTGCTGTAGCCAGGCACACACCTCCGAGTCTCGGCCTCCAAGACCAAGGGTGAGGGGCAGGAAAGGAAAGCTTTAGGGGAGCAGGCTTGAAGCAGCCTAGAGAGCACGCTCTGCTTTGTTCCTTCAGTCACCCCCTCCATCCGCTGTGATCCAGGCACCAGAACATTGTCATGCGTTCCCATTGCCATCATAGCAAACTGCAGGGACTCAGGGACTTAAGATAGAAATGTGTTCCTCAAGGTATTGGCAGTTGGAAGTGAACATCCAACAATACTGGGTCAAGATTGAGATGATGCCTGGCTGTGTTCCCCTGCAGGCTCTAAGATAGAGTCGACCCCTTGCTTTCCTGGATGCTGGCCGTCACCAATGTTCTTTGGTCAGTGGCTGTACCATTCCAACCTCTGTGGTCTGCATTCTCCCTGCTCTATTTGATCTCCCTTGGCTTCTCACTCATAAGGGACTTGGGATTTGACACACTTGTAAAGACCATTTCTCTTTATAAGTGATTTACAGATTCCAAGGATTAGGACCTGATATGTCTGAGGTTATTACTCTGTGGATGGCAAAGAACAGAAGGGACAAAGTCCAAGTTTTTTTTTTAGATCTGGTTTTCTGAACAGGACACAGGGGCAAGCCAACAAGTCAATAAATTCATAACGAAATGTCATATTGGTGAAGTCACGGGAAAACCAAATTAGGTCCTTTGGAAACAGTCATCAAATGTCAGGGATGCCCCATGGGTAGTAGGGGAGCCTGGATGTCCTTTGACAGTACTATGTGTGCCCAGGCTACACCCATGGTAAGTGTTGGCTACAGCCCAGAAACTTAGTACATGATAGCATCATCCTGTGAGAATGGAAAGCACCATAGGTTGGGGAAACCTTCTAGGTAAGAGGCAATCCTAAGAGATGCTCTGCCCCCAGGAATTATTATAGACACATTCAGTAGCCTGGCCACAGCTAGGAAGGCAGCCTCCTGAGGTTCTTCTGCAGGGTCTGGCTGACAAGGGTCTCTTAGAGTTCTCTTGTGTGTCTAACCCAACTAGGAAGAGTTTCCCTACCCCTAAGAGACTGTATGTTTGAGGAGTTCAAACCCATCTTTCACCAGGTAGGTATTAAGGAGAAAGGTAGAGGCAACTTCTGCTTAGGGAGGCCCCTTGGCAGCCATTATATGAACACTCCAGAAAAGTAGGCTGGTTCAGACAGCTCAAAGTCAGCTCTTGTTCTTAGGCCTCATATAGTATTGAACTGTGAACCTGGCTGTAAAGCCTCTTGCAGTCAGGCTGTTAATGCCAATTTCAGGACAGCCCTTCTAGAAGGTCCTAGGATTTCAAGGTCACTTGATACATCTCAATAGTTAAGTGCTTTCCCCTACTTTGTCTTGTGTCCTCTGTGGTTGTGGTTGCATACTTCAGGATCCCTCCAGCTGTTTTTCTTTCTTTATGAATCAAAGTGGAAACTAAGGCACTGGCAATATCCAAACTCCTTCAGATCCCTGCAAGCCAGTGTGTCCCATGCCTCTGAATTAAAATATGTCTTGTAACTACTTTCATCCTGCCCTCTCTGATGTCTCCAGATGTTGGGAAACCCCTGAATTTGGCCTTCCCAATTCCACAGTGGAAGAGAGCTGGGGCTGCCCCCTCCTAGTTGGGAGCGTGGGTGGACCAGACAAGAGTCAAGCACTTGGTATCTCCGTTGTGAAACAACGGGGTAATCAGGCCCACTTCCTTGCTTTCCTTCTAAGGGAGGAGCTGTCTGGGCAGGTTCTTGGAAGCCAGGGAAGGGCTTTGAACTCTGAGACAGACTGGGCTGGAGAGAGACATAGTCCATCTCAGGTCTCAGGGCTGGTGTGGGATGCACCTTGGAATACAGAATTAGGCCTGTGTTATTTAGGGTTTGACCACAGTGTCCAGAAGCAGCTAAAATAGTGCTGCAGAGAGTGTGGGACTGTTATCCTGGAAACACTCCTCACAGCTTGACTAAGAGCTCCCAAGGACACCCTGTATGCCGATCTAGGAAAGTAAGAACATATTTCATAGAGCTGCAGTAAAAATTAGGTTAAAATGCCTTTAATCCTAGCACTTGGGAGGCAGAGGTAGGTGGATCTTTGTGAGTTGGAGGCCAGCCTGGTCTACAAAATGAGCTGCAGGACAGCCAAGGTTACAAAGAGAAACCCTGTCTTGAAAAAACTATAAATAAATAAATAAGGTAAAAGTTTAGTCTGGCCTATAATACATAAGTACCAAGTTAAATGGGAGAATGTTATTGAAAAGGCTGCCCTCCCCCACCACAAGCAACCTCACTTCCAGCCTTATGCCTTCACTGTAAAAGCTGCTTTGTGAACATACTGCTTTGGGGTCACCAAGTTGCCTGTCCACTCGCTCCTGACACACCATTGGATTTAATGTGCCTGTCTCTCATTGCAGTTGGAAGTCCTGGCTGGCTGACTGACTTTTATCCATTTGAATGTGAGGGGAACTGACTCTATCTCCCTGCCAGCCACAAGAAGAACCAGAAGGCCAGAGAACAACAGCCGAGTCCTGGGGTGCTAGTAGAGAAGAGCCACCAGGACAACCTTCTAGCCAGGGTCCAACACTGTGGTACTGAAAAGAAACTTCCAGTGCAGGGGTCACCAACCATGGACTGCAGTCCAAATACACTGTGCTATCTGCTTTTATACAGCATTTTTTTTTTTTTTGGAGTAAGGCTGCTTGTTGGTTCCTGGCTGCCGAGACTCCCAAAATAATCACATAGAAACTACATTATTTAAAACACTGCTTAACCCATTAGCTCTAGCTTATTATTTGCTAACTCTTATATCTTAATTTAACCCATCTCCATTAATCTGTGCATCACTACGAGGTTGTGGCCTACCAGCAAATTTCAGCGTGTCTGTCTCCGGCAGAGGCTCCATGGTTTCTCCCTGACTCTGCCTCCTTCCTCCCAGCATTCAGTTTAGTTTTCCCCACTTACCTAAGTTCTGCCCTATCAACAGACCCAAAGCAGCTTCTTTATTAACCAATGGTATTGACAGCATACAGAGGGGAATCCCACATCACCTTCCCTTTTCTGTTTAAATAAAAAAAGGAAGGTTTTAACTTTAACATAGTAAAATTACATAAAACCGTTATCAAGCAAGAATTACAATTATCTCTATTTTATCTTTTATCATAACTAAGGGAAGCTATATTATTACTATCTATTCTTCAACTCCATCAAAGACTCCAGAAGTATATAATATTATCTAAGTAAACAGGAAGTACGTTGTAAGCAACTTCCAAAACTCTAGAATTGACAGAGACATCTTGCTGCCTGGACAGTCACCCAAAGTTCTTCTGTACCATTGGGGCATTCAATCTTCAGCCCAAAGGCCCATAGTATACAGCAGACTTTTCCACGAAGCAGGAAATTTCAAAGACAGTTCCGCCTATATTGGCAGTTTGTCAGTCACATTTTTTCTGTGTGCAAAATGTCTTGCAGACTCTTTAATGAAGCAGGAACCCTGAAGGACCATCTCAGCTGTAGGCAAGTTCAGCAGTCATTTCTCTGTGGGTCCTGCATGTCCTATTCATCAAGCAGTCCAGGCAAGAGCAGTTTCTTGCCCAAATGGCTAATAAGCTCCATAAGGAGCCTCTTTGGTGCCCATCATCCTCTTGAAGTAGTTTAGTGCTGCCAGGAGCACATGTGTCTCAGTGTCATGAAAAGTCCTAAGTTTTTAAAACATTTTAAATGTCATATTCTATAGTCTTTGAAAGGTTTGAAGAATGCCTATCCATCTCAAATACATCTCTTTACATCTGGAAAACCTAATTAACATGAGTACAAGCTTGACTATTATAGACGATTATCTATTAACCTGTATTTCTTAATTATACATTACATTCTTAAATGAGCTGTACAAACACAATACCATAATCAAGAGCAGAAATATACATAAAACAAAATTGATCTTAAATTCGTATCAATAAACCAAAATCCATACCAATGCAAATCTCCATAGCATATCCCCCTTTAAATGTAAATAAACATTTTAAAACAATATTTGAGAATATGGATGTAGTTCTTCTCCAAACTGCTTCCTGCTTTTTGTTGGGCAAAGTATTTTTTGAGGGGTGTTCAAGATAACCTTTCAGGGGATCTTGGTGCATCAAGCCATATTAGTCTGGAAGTGATCCACAGGTTCTCATCCTCTGTGGAAACAAAAGGAGAACCTCTTTTCCAAAGTAACATATCCTTAGACCCAAATTTTGAAGTCAAAATACCTTTATAATATACATGCTTGTTTGGCTTAGCAGTCAATACAATGAAATGTCTCTCTGTATTTAGCTCATTCACAGTCAAAAAATTTAAAGAAAACACAATAATATACATAATCCAGACTCTGTGTATATTCCATTTTTATGTGGCTTTTCTTACTCTATTACTTTTTAATATTTATTTCCTTTACTCCTTTAATCTATGACTGTCTGTGCTCTGACTCTTTAAAGACATTGTTTTACTATGTTTTTTGTAAACCATTTACTTTTGTACTCTTTTTCTTTTCTCTCCCAATCCTATGTACATTTACCCAACACTGTGGCCCATTTAGAGGTCTTTTTTTTTTAATCTGGATTTGTCTTTATCGCATATCTGTAATTATTTTCTGACCAGAAGCACTTCTTAAAATGCTAAGCACTTCTTAAAAACTTAAGCTGCGCCATTACTAGGGTATATACAGCCTGCCTGCTTGTTTAGTCCAGTCTGACATGGCGGAGAAGGTCTGTTCACTGCCTCTGAGCCATGCATGGCACCCAGTTCCAAGTATGCAGTGGGTCTATGTCGACCCATTAAGCAGTTTGTAACACACTGCTTACAAACCCCATTAAAATGCTCGGCCTCCTGAAAGAGCCAGAAAGATGGAATTTCAAAACAGTGTGGCTTTTTTCCTGCTACCACTGAATCAGGAAAACCTCTTTTAAAGGAGCCATGCCGCTGCTTGCTTCTAGCAAACAGCCCACCCAAGAAAATGCCGCTACTAAACTATGCTTTACTCTGTTCTTTTGTGTCTAGGATTCCTTTTTTAAGCTTTCTCAGGTTTTACATGGATTTAGTCCACCATGTTGGCATACCAGTTTATGGGAGGAAGGCTGCTTCTTGGTTCCCAGCTGCCCAGACTTTAGAAATAATCACATAGAAATTACATTATTTAAAACACTACTTAACCCACTAGCTCTAGCTTCCTATGTGCTAACTCCTACATCTTAATTTAACCCATCTCCATTAATCTGTGCATCCAAGGTTGTGGCCTACTGAAATTTCAGTGTGTCTGTCTCCGGCAGAGGCTCCATGGCTTCTCCCTGACTCTGCCTCCTTCCTCCGAGCATTCAGTTTAGTTTTCCCTGGCTACCTAAGTTCTGCCCTATCAACAGGCCCAAAGCAGCCTCTTTATTAACCAATGGTATTGACAGCATACAGAGGGGAATCCCACATCAGCATTTTGTTTGTCCACTCAGAATAAATTTTAATATTTGAAAAAGTGGTTTAAAGAATGACATTTTGTGGCACAGGACAATTATATAGAATTGAACGTTTATTCTTCATATGTGAAGTCTAGGGCACTGTGACACTCAGTTATCCCTGTACCATCCATGACTGCTTTCACACAGTTACAACAGAGCCTGTGATTGGCAGAGCCTCAGGTACTTCCCATCTAGCTCATACAGATGATCTTCCAGTTCCAGGGTGCCATAAACTAGGATTTGGGGGTCGATATAGAGATTGGTTTGGACTGATTAACACAATTAAGGGATTTTTCTTAAGGGACATGATGGATATTTTAAAGACTTTGAGACATTAAGATGAGATAACCGTTTTCGAGGATTATGTGAATTTGCCAATCTGCCAAGATTTCTTGGTGGGGAAGGGGGCACTGGGGATGTAGCACTTGCCTACTATGTACCAGGCCTTGGTTCTGATTCACAGCATGGGAGGGAGGTTCAACAACAGAAACGAAGACCAAAATAAACAAAACACAAGGCCATTGAGAGGGAGCCATTGCAACCTAGATGTGTGACCTAGTTTCACTGTGAAACAGCATGGTGATCCTCCTTACAGAGCTGGCTCAGGTAAATATGAACACAGCTGCCCTCCAGTCTTGGGGGAGGCAATCCGTGACACCCACAAAGGTCTGAGATGGCAAACAGCACCTAACTGTGTAAATTATGTTTTCTCCCTGTACCCGCACCTCTATGCTCAGTTTTTGTAGATAAATCAAGCACAGAAAAAGACTAAGAGGAACATTTCATGAAAATAAAATTAGCAACTGCAATATTCTATTATGATGGAAGTTATTTGAAAATCGGAAAGTCTCTTTCTAGAACTTTCTCTTTCATATTTTTAGATCATGATTGACCTAAAGTAGTTGTAACCACAGAAATCAAAAGCATGAATAAAAGGAGACTTCTGTTTTGACCTTTGGGTGTTAACAAAGTCTCCTTCACAGTTCCTCAGACCATGGCACATGGCTAAGGCCAGCCCGAGAAGGAAGCTCTCACATGCAGGTACACTACCACCAGAATAGCTATGGATGACACTTTCTTCTGCCAAATGTCATGGTGTAGCCTTATGCCAGCAGTGGGCCAGCCTGCCTTAGCTCATCCTGCCTCTGCTGAAAATGGAATGCAATTAGCTAGGGTTGGAGGAGTCATCAGAGGCATTGTAAGGGAGAATGACACATACAACAGTTGGGGAGCAAGGAAACCCAGCACAGCTCTGCAAGACAGAGTCCTCCCTGAGCACTCCTATTGGTGAGATGGCTAGGGAGTTCTCAGGAAGTTGTGGAATGATCAGAATACCCAAAGTCCACCATACCACTGGCTAGGAACTTTCATAAGAAACCTATTCAAGGAAGTTGGTTAAATGTAAAAGACAGAGAAATGATAAGTGTTCTGTCAGGGGAAGTCTAGAACAACACAAAGGAGAAAGAGGAGAGAGAGATGGAGAAGGAGATAGGCAGATGCCAGTCAACTCTGCTAACCTTATGGCCAGCCTCAGGTCTCAATGAGCGACCTTGTTTCAACAAAACTACATAGATGGTCTTGAAAAGTAACACCACGGTTGACCCCCTAGCTATCTCTATGTGCATGTGAACTCCTACCCACACACATGCTCACATCACAAAAAAAGACAAATAACCAGTGGGAGACCAAAACAGGAAAAATATAGCTTGCAGGATAAGAGTTGTTTAAGCCAGTTAAGAATTGTTCCTGTGTGTCCTATGCTGGTTTGACCTATTTCTTCTGAATGTGCTTGATCATGTGTGGGTGGAGGTATGTGGGCAGGAAGGACGTCAGAATGTGTGCATGTCTCTGATTGGATGTAGGCGGGAGATACGTAGGCAGAAAATGTGGCAGAAGAGATGCTTGCCCCTGACTGAACCTGATGAGAAATATGGTGGTCCTGTGGGTTTGCCCTTTTTTAAGCTTCTGCAAAGCATGACTCGTAGCCATTTCCTGAGAAGCCAGGAGCAGACCTAGCCAGAGTCTATCTTCCTGGACAGTATTTAGTTAAAGCTTGCTTCAACTTTGGCTCAAAATTGAGGAATTGATTTTTCTCTCTTGAATCTTAGGATTAATACCAGTAGCTACAAGTAAAGTGAAAATTCATTTCAATTGACCATTTATTGGTTATGAAGCAGACCATAGACCCCTCCCTGTCCTGGTAACATATATTTTATTTCACTTTTAGAGTTTGGTCCTAAAGACAACCTAGTCTTTTTTGTTTGGTTTGGCTTTGTTTTGGTTTTTCCAGATAGAGTTTTTTTGTGTGGCTCTGCTGTCTGGGAACTCACTCTGTAGATCAGGCTAGCTCTGAACTCATAGGTATTGACCTGCCTTTGCCCCTCGAGTGCTGGGATTAAAGGCATGCACCACCACCATCCTGCTAAGCAATCTAGTCTTGAATGTCATGGTGTCCTGCTCTTCTTCATGGATTTGTTTATGTTGCTTTGAGGAATGGGAAGTTCTTTATCTTTGACAATGTCCACTCATTTCTTCTTGGGTCCAGGCTTCAGCTGGCTTGGTTTTTTTAATTTGAGTTATGGTTCTCACCCTTTGAGCAGGACCTTTCTTCTGCATGGTTTATTAGGGCCTATTTGTGAATCTGAGGGATATTGCAGACAGGGCCCCAAAATGAACACAGGACACATCTGCTTTTAGATACTGTTCTACCAACTAGCTGTAATGTATCCAGAGCAGAGGTATTAAATTCTCAGACTTCAGAACATAGCCTGCAGCCAACACTTTCTTCCCTAGTTGCGTCTATGGATAATCTTACCATGTGGATGTGGTGGGCTTAGGAGTCTGGTGGATGTGGAGATGGGAGATGGGGAACTTTGCCTTGTATGAAGTGGGTAACTTGTCTGGGATTACCTATATCCTGTGCCTAGTCTTACCTGGATAGTAACAGGGCTCGGGGCTCAACAATGCTATTTGCATATAGAAACTGTCTCAATAATTTCTAGATATCTATCTCTTCTGAAACCTATGAGTAATTCTCCCCAGTATCTACATATAGCTGAGACAGAAAGCTTGGCTCTCCTCATGAAGGGATTAGTCACCTGTATAAATAAGGATACAAATGGCTGGGGAAATACTCTTGGAGTTTCATAATGGGATTGCCAAGAAGAAAAATGTGCTTTCGCCCTAGGAAAGCTCATCATGCCACATGGCATGACACCACCTTTCACTCCCACTCTCAACAATGGACAATGGTGAAGAATGGGCCCAGCATGATGTCATCAGCACTCCCTCTTCCCAGTTAACCATCCCAGCACACTAGGGGATGCATTCACTTGTGACTCACTCATTCTTAGTCTGACCTGACTCCTATCATCTCTGCACCCCTAAGTTCTTTACCAGACTCTCTGAGTCTTCCCTGGTCCCATTGACTTCCTCTCAGACCTCTCAGGCTGTGCCTGCCCCAAACCCTCTGACTTCTGCCAGCCCCAAACATGCCAAGAAAGTAGAGCACTGGTTTACACCAGTGAGAAAGTTATTTGTGGGTTTGGAGCTACAGTTTCCATTGCTGCTTCCTCTCTCATAACACTCTTCTCCCAGCTCTCATTTCTCAGAAGATTTGTACATCAGCTTATGGCTTTTACCTTCTTCACCAATCAGATAAATATCTATCTCCATGGCCCATCAAGTCTTGACCTGCCCTCTACTGTGACCTCTTCTTACCCTCTTCCCCTTCACTTCCATGATCCTCTCTGGTGTGGGGTATGCTGTGAATATGTTTTATTACTGTTGGTTAATAAAAAAGCTGCTTTGGGCCTATGGCAGGGTAGAATACAGCCAGGCAGGAAATCTGAACAGAGATATAGAGAAGGAGTAGGTGGAGTCAGGGAGATGCCATGTAGCCACCAAAGGAGACAAATGCCCTGGAACCTTATCAGTAAACCATGAGCCTTATGGAAAAACACAAAATAATAGAAATGGGTTGATTCAAGATGTAAGAGTTAGCTGGAAATATGCATGAGCTAATTGACCAGGCAGTGCCATGTAATTATTTTGGGTCTGGGTGGCCAGGAAATGAATAAACAGTCTCCACCTATAAAATGGCACCCAACATGGGACAACTACAACCATAGGAAACCTGAGAGAGCTTGGAAAGGAATTCTAGACACAAAAGAATAGAGTTTAGTGTAGCTTCTTGGTAGCTACATTTTTTTTTGATGGGCTCTTTTTGCTGGTGGCAAGCAGGGAGCCACAGCTTCTTTATAAGAGATCTTCCTGACTCAGCATTGGCAGCAAAGGCTGTGCAGCTTCTTTAGGGGAAGGCTCCCTAGTTTGTGCTGGCACTGGAGACACAAATAGCTCTGGCTCTTTCGGGAAATACTGCATTTAAATGGGGTCTTGAGCAGCATGTTACAAATTGCTTAATGGAGACATAAACCCACTGGGTCCCTGGAGCTGGGGCAGACAACATGGCTAATAGAGCTGGTGGTAAACATACCTCTACCATGCTGAACTGCGTGGAGCAAGCAGGCAGGGCTGTAGAACTGGTCCTAGCCATGTCCACTCAGCATTTAAAAAAATAAAAAAAAAAGCATTCCTGGTCAAAAAATTATTACAGATATTCAATAAAGACAGATTCAGATGAAAAAGACCTCTAAATGAGTCATAGTGTCAGCTAAATGAACATAGACTTGGGAGAGAGAATAAAATGAATATAGACAGTTATGAAAAGAAATAGTTTTAAAAATAAAACAAAATCTTTTAAAAAAACAGTAAAAGCAATATAAAAGAGTAAAAACAGTCATAGATTAATGGAGTAGAGAAAAATAAGCCACATAAAGATGGAATATAATGCAGAGAGTCTGGATTATGCATATTATTGTGTTTTCTTTGAATTTTTGACTGTAAATGAGCTAAATACAGAGAGACATTTCATTATATGCACTACTAAGTTAAACCAACATAAAGGTATCTTGACTTCAAAATTTGGCTCTATGGATTTGTTGCTTTGGAAAAGAGATTCTGCTTTTTTTCCACAGAGGATAGAAAGCTGTGGATTCCTTACTGGATAATATGGTTTGATCAAACAAGACCCTCTGAGGCAACAGTGTAGATCACCCAACATCTATGACAGCTTCAGGACTTCTGGCTGAGATGGACATACCATACAGGATACCCCATGAGAAACCTGATTGATAGTGCCCCAATCATCAGGAAGTAGTCTATAATACAATGCCCAAATTCCCTAAATGATTGTTTATAAATGTTTGTTTACATTTAAAGGGGATATACTATAGAGATGAATACTTTGCATTGGTACGGATCTTGATTTATCAATACAAATTTAAGGTCAATTTTGTTATATGCATATTTCTGCTCTTAATTAAGGTATCGTGTTTGTGCAGCTTCTTTAAAATGCATGTATAATAAAAATTCAGATTAATAGATAATCACCTATAGTAATCAAACTTAAAGTCATGTTAGTTAGGTTTTCTAGATGTGCAGAGATATCTTTCAGAGGATAGGAATTCTTTAAACCTTTCAAAGACTAACAGAATATGGAATTTAAAATGTTTTAAGAACTTAGGACTTTTCTTGACAATGAGATACATCTGCTCCTGGCAGCACCAATCTACTACAAGAGGATGATAGGCATTGAAGAGGCTCCTTATGGAGTTTGTTAGCCATTTGGGCAAAAAACTGTTCTTACCTGGACTGCTTGATGTTATGCTGTATGAACTGGACATGTTGGACCTACAAAAAAATCACTGCTGAACTTGCCTAAAGATGAGACAGTCCCTCGGGGTTCCTGCTTCATGAGAGAACTGTCAGACATTTTGCAAGATACAGAAGAAAACAACTGATGAACTTTGCCAGTACAAGGTATAAGAGATCTTCAAATTTCCTGCTTCATGGAAAATCTGCCAGAAACTATGGGCCTGGCTAAATAAGGATGCCCCAATGTTACAGAAGAGCTTTGGGTGACTGTCTGGATAGCAACATGTCTCTGTCAATTCTAGAGTTTTGAAAGTTGCTTACAATGTACTTCTTGTTTACTTAGGTAATTTCATATCCTTCAGGAGTCTTTGATGGAGTTGAAGAAAGATAATTATAAAAGATAAATTAGATATGAAACTTTATATTCACAAAAATAGGATTGATGATAGAGTATTTTCCTTAATTTGCCAAATGTAAATGAACTAAATAATGTAACTATAATTCTTGCTTGATGCCTGTTTTGTTATATGTAATTTTACTATGTTAAAGTTAAAACCTTTCTTTTTAGTTAGACAGAAAAGGGGAGGTGATGTGGGATTCCCCTCTGTATGCTATGAATATGTTTTATTACCATTGGTTAATAAAGAATATGCTTTGGGCCTATGGCATGGAAGAATATAGCCAAGCAGGAAACCTGACCAGAGATATGGAGAGAGAGTAGGTGGAGTCAGGAAGATACCATATAGCTGCTGAAGGAGACAGATGCCCTGGAACCTTACTGGTGAACCACAAGCCTCGTGGTAAAATACAAAATAATAGAAATGGATTAATTCAAGATGTAAGAGTTAGCTAGAAATATACATGAACTAATTGGCCAAGCAGTGTTGTAATTAATATAGTTTCTGTATAATTATTTTGTGTCTGGGTGGTCAGGAAATGAATGAGCAGTCTCTGCTTATACCTACCCATGCCCAACACCCTTCTGCAGCCACTGCCATATCCTTCTACCTCCCTGACTCAGTGTTCCCACTGCTATGATCCATTCTCCTCCTCTGTCCTCTTCCTCACTGGCCATGCTACTTTCTCCCTTTTTTCCAATGACCAAAAACATCAATTCATTCATTCACTCTGTTGCTCATTTGCTCACCACCAAGTATGTTGGGAGTAAATCCAGCTTGTAGTGATTTGTCTAAGTCAGTACTGTGCTCACTGGTGTGGGAGGTTCTTCTGTCTATGTGTTGCTTTTATATTGGTTAATGAATAAAGAAACTGGCTTGGCCTATAGAATAGGGGGAGGAAAGCAGAGTTAGAGAGAAGCCATGGAGCCACCGGAGATAAATGCTGGAAACTTTAGCTGGTAAGCCACAGCCATGTGGTGATATACAGATTAATAGAAATGGGTTAAATTAATATAAGAGTTAGCCAATAAGAAGCTAGAATGAATGGGCCAAGCAGTGATTTAATTAATACAGTTTCTGTATTAAATACAGAAATGGGTCTAAGCTAGCTGGCTGGCCAGGAACCAACAAATGGTCTTCTCCAACAGATCACATTATTTAAATGACAAATGCCCCTTCCCATCCCTTTGCTTGTAGGATCAAAACTTGTACAACATTTATCTCTCTTGCAATTGACTGTGCTGGTTAGTTTTATGTCAACTTGACACAAGTTAGGGTCATCTGGGAATAGGGACTCTCAACTGAGAAAATGCTTCCATAGGTTCCTAGCTTGAGTTTCAAATAAGCCTTTGTTCTGCAAGTTCCTTTGGTAGTGGTGCTCAGCAGAGTGACAGCAAGGAAAGTAATACATTGGGCCCCATCTGATGTTTCTTAAGACTGTCTGCTACACTGAGCAAATTCCCTTTTGGTCTCCTTCAAAACCTACATTTACTCTGCTTCCAACTCTGTCTTTCTTTGCTGACTCCTCATCTGACCCATGCTCAAGACTTGTCTCCCACACACAGCCCTTCTGGGAAGTTACTGCCCCCCCCCATGAGCTGTATCCTTAGGCAACTCTTCCAGGGTAGCTGCTTCCTCTCGCTGGAACCCGGTGTCCCTGATCACAGAGCACATGTGTCCTATTTCCTAAAGGGTACTAGGGAAGCAGTCCTGACTCTCATGCTCCTTGCATGCCATGCCCTGAGTGCCCAGGACAGAGCTGGACTAACTGGGCCTGGTTTTATGTTAATTTCATTAATTCTAATGACAACCAATAGTTGAGAGATTGAAGCACTCAGGACTTCTCCCAAGGTCACATGGTTAGTAGTTGGTGGGGCTGGAACTGCCTTCATTTCCTGCCATGTGTGCTGAAGGCTCTTCCTACACTGATCTATGTCCTAGAATAGAAACCCAGCATCTTACTTAGGGTTTTTTTTTTATTTTTATGAAGAGACACTATGACCACAGCAACTCTTACAAAGAAAACATTTAATTGGGAAGATTCGTTTAGTTTCAGATGTTTAGTCTATTATCATCATGACTGGGAACATGGTGGATTCAGGAAGCTGTGGTGCTGAAGCTGAGAGAGCTACATCTTGCAGGCAACAGGAAGTTGACTGCCTGTCACACTGAAAAAACCCTCAAAGCCCACCCCTATAATGACAGTCTTCCTACAGTAAGACCACACCTACTCCAACAAGGTCACACCTCTTAATAGTGCCATTCCCTTTGGGGGCCATTTTCTTTCAAACCACCACACCCAGACTACTCTCATTTGAATGTCATGTGACTGTCGACATCCTCAAATGTTTCTAAAACCAGAAGAAAGTCCGTATCTGAGCTTGTAGCTGCCCAGATCAAAAATAATCAGTAGTCAAGCTGTGGTTTATGGCTTATATCTTCCTAACAAATCCACCATGGTGCCTTTCCTTGCAGTCACTCCCTGTCCTAGGAAAACAAACATCTCTAACCCTGGAGTCCAAATAGCTGAAGAAAGGGCCTTCCTCCCTGGGAGAAGAAGCCATCCAGGGAGACACTAGACAGCCCTGTGACATGGCAGGGTACTCCTACCCCTGCTCACTGAGTCTCCTGATCCCAGGCCAGAGCCAAGTCATCCCCATCATTGACCAAGTTATAGTTCAGTTCCATGAGAAGCCATGGGTTCAGTGACTAGGGCTGTTGGGTTTCCTTAGAAGGTCTGACCAGGTCTCCATCTGATGACAGAAGGTCAAACTGTAGGCTCTTGAAAGAGAGGTTAGATCATGGCCTCTGTCCAGTAAACACTCTGATTTCTTATTCTTTATTAATTCTTTCCATTGATGGATATAAACATGGATGGATGGCCAGGCCTCAGGTCACCATGTAGAACCAGGCTCAACATCTATTGGACTCTTCAAGAGAAGACATCTGGACATGATTCCATGCAGATGGTGGCAGAGGAATAGGAGATGGTGCAGGGTGCCACTTGCAGTAGAGCCAAGGGCAACACAGACTCAGAAGACCCTTCCCACCAGACCCTGCGCCTCTGCTGACGCCTCACCTGCCACTCTTGCTTGTCATGAGCCCTAACATTCTGAGCTGCATGTCCAACAGCTGGGCATGTTTCTGATGCCCCTAGCTGGCATGGGAAGCATTTCAGGAGGACAGAGCCCCCTATGACTCCTGTGTGAGTCTGAGTAGTTAAACTGAGCCAGATTACCTGGGGTCAAATTCCAGTGTTTCCACCATAAATTATGTCAGTGTGTCACAAGAGCTTTTCTGTGCCTCCATTTTCTCTTTTGTTTGGTGTGGATCACCTAAGTACTTGCTAAGGGGTTAAGAGGAACAAGTGGGTGAATTGTTAAGTGAAGAGAACGGAGCTTTGCTCGCTGGAAACGCCTAGCCATTGCAATGGTTATCTTCAGATCTGCTTACCACGCCTTCTGACAGTGTCACGCAGCAATGGCAACAGGCTCAGGGTTGAAAATGTCAGAGGTGCTTGTGAACTCAGCATACCTTTTTCCGCATTTTTCTGATAAGCCTAAGGAGAGGACGGTCTGCTGTCCGTGGCCATCCAACCTTCTCAGGGCTGCTGTGGAGGAGGGGAAGGGGCTGCCACAGTCTTTATTTCTAAGTCACGGTTGCCAGGCTTCATTTGGAGAGAATCACAATTATTCTAAAATGATGCTGTCAATTCTTAAAAATGATAGCAATTAAAGGTTACTTTAATGTTTAAATATACTCTATCTTTCTAATCTATCTACCTATCATCTATCTACCCACCCACCCATCCTTCTGTCATTTGCAGGAAGGCAAAAGTATAAAAGAAAAGGACCTGTGGTGACCATGAGCACTCAGCTGTGACACGAAGAGCCCCTTCCCCCTCTGCTGTTCCTGCCTCCCTCATGCCTCCCCATCATAGCAGACTAAATCTCCGCAAACCCAGAGCCAAAACCACCCTTTCTTCTGTTAAGTCATTCTGTAAGGCATTTTGTTATGGTAATGAATACAAAGGTCTCTTCTTGTTGCCTTTTTAAAGAGAAATGTGGGGGAAAATGAGGGAAAGCATGGAGGTGAGGTGAGAAGGCAGAATGGCAAGGAAACGGCTGCCTAAGTCCTGACTAAGGATTTTCTCCGGGAAAGGTTGACCCATGTGAGACCCTGACGGAGCTCCCCCTCCCTATGGCCACCACAGTGCCCCGTCCATGTCCTTTTCATGGAGGTGGTGTCATTCTGATGGCATTTCTGCACATAACCTGCGGTGGACCTTGCAGCAGTGAGCCATCCGCCATCCCAGGACCGGCATCCCAGATGCCCAGAGGACTATGTATGCAGGGAGCACCAGAAAGAAAAAGCTAATAAGTCCTCTTTGTTAGGGAGAGGTTTTTACTGTGAGAAAGAGAGAGAAAATTACCCAGAGGTGTCTGTAGGAGTCCAGAGCAGAGAGAGAGAAGTAGACCAGACACGGCCGGGGCTAGGGAAGCAAGAGAATGGGAGAGAGTAGTGGATATAGCAAGAGATGGAACACACACACGCACGCGCACGCACACACACACACACACACACACACACACACACACACACAGAGTTAGAAGGTAGCAAGATAGTATAAGACAACAGAGGGTGAAGGCAGACAACTCATGTAGGTTATAAGGAAGACGAGTAGCTGGGGAGGGAGGGACTCCTTTTAGACACAGACAACCCATACCACAAGTTCCTGAGGAATACTGGCTCTTATTTAGCCACCAGACATTCTACAATCCAGCTTGAGCTCATTTCTAAGCATATGGAAGGCCTGAGACCCGATAGGCTGGGGAACATTAGGCCAAGTGCTTGTTCCTGGGCCATGACCAGCACCTGTTGTGATGACTAGCTGCCTTATGGGTTAGACTCCTGTGTTCTTGCCATGGAGACACACGTGCTGACTAGGCCTCATGCTGGGCCCCAGTTTTGTTCGCCTCTCCTCTGAGCTGAGGTTTCTGCCCATCTCTCCAGCTGTCAGTGTACTGTGGTGCCTGGACTGACGGTACCCACAGGCATCCTTAGGCTAGGACTTGTGAGGAGAGAGCCAGGCCAAGGAAGATGAGGTAGGCAGCCTGTGGATCAGGTCTCCTGAGGAGAACGCTGGGGCAGGTGAGTCACTCCCAGGGAATCCTCTGGGTTATAAATAGAGCTGGCAGGCAGGGACAGAGGGAGAAAGAAAAGGCCATTGTGGCAGCAGCTTCCTGATAGCTGGCAATGGCACCATGAATAATCCCTCTGAGGGAATTCCTGTCTCAGGCAACAGAGCCCCTTGCGTGCCAGAGCCAGGCCTGGGAAGCAGAAGCAGAGTAGGTACCTGGAGGTTGCTGGGGCTGCACCTTTGTGATAGCATCAAATTAATCAGCACACCAACCTGATAAGCATACCTCTCCTTCCCATCTACGTATGTATAAACAGCTCAGGAGAGGCTCCTGGCCAGACTGCCAGCTCTCTACAGCTGAGTCAGTGTGGGACCCATGTCTGTCTGATGGTGAGGTCTCTGCTCCCTTCGCCAGTCATCACCCTGCAAAGGAGTCTCCAAATGACCAAACTAGAGAGACAATAAGGCCTTCTTAATACAGTCCACTGAGATTCTGGCTCAAGGCAGGCTATAGACTGTGCTGCTCAATAAGCAGAATGACTGGAAATCTATGAAAACAGGGGTGCATCCACAGCCCTTTCCACCTTTGCTTCTCTTTCAAAAGTGGGGTGCACAGCCAGGAAACGTTTCCCACAGAAGCTGAGATAAAGGCCTGTTAACGGCAATGCATCTTGCTTTCCCTCACTGGTGAGAATCAGGTCTTTCTCCAAACAAGCAACTGGAGAGGGTTTCAGAAATGCCCTGGCCCACACAGCCTTACCCACTCCAGCACCTCCCACAGGCACTCCGATGAAGCAAGGCTAGGCCTGGCCAGGTGGCCACCAGTAGGCCAGGATAAAGATCGACCTGGAGACCCAGCCAGTGCCTGAAGGCTCCAGGCACAGCAGACAGGACCGTGCACATTCCAGGGCTGCTTGGGGCCTGGATATCAGAAGCAAGCGACGCCAGAGCCTCGGAAAGCATCCTCAAGTTTGCCCATGTAACCAGAGGTATGACAGGGATGGAAGCTGGCAGCTCTGCCAGCTTCCGCAAGCATGGTAAGCTCAGAATCAAAGCCTGCTTACACTGGCAAATCTGGAAGGCACAGCAGACATACACACACAGGAGATTTCTTCTTGCCTTTGTTTTTTATTTATATACCAAACAACCATGTCTCTTTGTAAAGGCTTCTGCAGCAGGATTAATTTCATGGAGGACAGAGAGGGGCTAGAGCCTGCAAGGGTCACCCACCCAACTGAAAGGGGTTTTTGAACAAGGTGTCTAGGGGGACTCTCTATGGTGATGCCTACTCTAGACAGGCTGACTCTTGCCCTTCATACTTGGGAAGATGGGGGAGTCCCTAAACTGAGCCTTATATCTGCGCCTACCAATGATCTTCAAGACCTGTGGGTTCTCTGACACCTGGGCATGATACACAGGAGTCAGAACCAAAAACAGCAGCTTGGAGTGAAAATGTACTTGACCTTCACAAGTTGAACCTCAGAGAACTGGCTGTGATATCTGTTGACATGCTGGCTTTTTTTCTTTTGGTGCTTCAGAGTATAGAAGCCCAGACTCATGGGCTCTATGCAAATGGAAACAGAATCCCCACCATTCACCCATCCTAGCTTTCCCCCAGGGGTGAGATGGTAGGCACCTGTGGTGGTTTGAATGAAAATGGCTCCCATAGATTCATAGGGAGGGGCATTATTGGAGGTGTAGCCTCCTCAGAGTAGGTCTGACTTGGCAGGAAGTATGTCACTGGGGGTGGACGTTGAGGTTTCAGAAGCTCAAGCCAGACCCAGTGTCACTTTCCCTTCCTGATGCCTGCTGATCCGGATTTAGAATTCCCAGCTACTTCTCTAGCACCATGAGTGCCTGAATGCCACCATGATGATAATGAACTAAATCTCGGAAGCTGTAAGCCAGCCCCAATGAAACGGTTTCCTTTATAAGAGTTGCTGTAGTCATGGTGTCTCTTCATAGCAATAGAACACTGACTAAGTCAGCACCTAATTCATCAGAGTGTGAAGAGGCAACACAGATATTCAGTACTATATGAGGCCTGTGGCTTAGGGTTCCATAACAGTTTCCAGCAGCCTGATGTGACAAAACCCCTGGTTACTGTGCTGAAGGGCTTTGAGGAAAGGCATCTGTCTGATCTATTTATTCAATGGCTATGTTAATCTCTGGACCTGTCAATCTTGGTTAAGCCAAGGGAATCAAGATGCAGTGCCTGCTGCTCCCAGATGACATTTGCACCTTTCCCCACCAGTGGATGGCTTGTGAGTCATAGAGCAATAGCATGAACCCAGTCCCGTAGATCCATGATTAGAGGCCCTTCCTTCAGGTGCATGACCTGACAGGACTGCTGGACCTTTCACTTAGGAATTTTCTGGTAGGTGTAATACTCAAGAGTATTACTTATTTGTCTGGTATGTTCAATCCCTGGTATTGCCAAACAAAAATAGAATAAAGAAAATAGATAACTTATACTTGGGGATATAGGTCTGTGGTAGAGCACTTGCGTAGCATGGGTGAGGCCCCTGGGTCCCAGAAACAAAAAAGAAAAAAAAACAGGAAAAACAAAAGAAGAGCTCTTGTAAGAAGGGGGCTGCTTGTTGGCTCCTGGTTGCTTAGCCCCAAAATAATCACACAGAAACTATATTAATTAAATCACTGCTTGGCCCATTAACTCTAGCTTTTTATTGACTAACTTTTACATATTAACCCATTTCTATTAATCTGTGTATCACCATGTGGCTGTGGCTTACCGCTAAAGTTCCATCTGGCTCTAGCGGGACTACACGGCTTCTCTCTGACTCCACCTCCTTTCTCCCAGCATTCAGTTTAGTTTTCCCCACCTAGCTCTGTTCCTCTATTGCTCTGCTATAGGCCCAAAGCAGTTCTTTTATTAACCAATGATATTCACAGCATACAGAGGGGAATCCCACATCACCTCCCCTTTTCTGTTTAAATGAAAAAGAAGGTTTTAACTTTAACATAGTAAAATTACATATAAAAAAGGTATCAAGCAAGAATTACAGTTACAATATTTATATCTACTTTATCTCTTATCATAACTAAGGAAAGCTACTTTATTACTATCTACTCTTCACCTCTATCAAAGACTCCAGAAGGATATAATATTACCTCAGTAAACAGGAAGTGCATTGTAAGCAACTTCCAAAACTCTTGAATTGACAGAGACATCTCGCTGCCTGGACAGTCACCCAAAGTTCTTCTGTACCATTGGGGCACTCATCTTCAGCCCACAGGTCCATAGTATACAGCAGACGTTTTCATGAAGCAGGAAATTTCAAAGACAGTTCCGCCTATATTGGCAGTTTGTCAGTCACTTTTTTCTGTGTCCTGCAGAATGTCTTGCAGACTCTTTCATGAAGTAGGAACCCCAAAGGATCGTCTCACCTTTAGGCAAGTTCAGCAGTCATTTCTCTGTGGGTCCTGCATGTCCAGTTCATTAAGCAGTCCAGGCAAGAGCAGTTTTTTGCCCAAATGGTTAAATAAGGAGCCCCTTTGATGCCCATCTTCCTCTTGAAGTAATTGGTAATTTCCCTGCCTAACTCTGTTCCCCTATAGCTGTGTTATAGGCCCAAAGCAGTTCTTTTATTAACCAATGATATTCACAGCACACAGAGGGGAATCCCACATCAAAGAGCCATAGCTGACCATTGTTGTTAGAGGGACTTGGGGTCTGTGACCTGGATTACGTATCAAGTAGTCCCTTTGTCTTTCCTTCTGTTGTCTTTCCCTGGGTTTCATCTACCCCTCTGGTAGTTGACTCTCAAGTCAGAACCCTGTAGCTCAGGTCTTTTCTGCATCCCATCTCCTACAAGGACAGTCTTCAGGACATCCGATTTATCCTGACTTGCTTCACAGCATGTCCAAAAATAGCTAACCTGACCCCAAAGTGAGGTGAGCCAGAATGGCCTGTCCGATTTTGCATCAAGCCACACTGGCCTTCCCAGCTGCTGGCCTTCTATAGTCTCTTGATGAATCTACAGATGTATCCAACAAGGCTGTATTCCCTTTAGCTTTTGTAGAATGGCTGTCAAATGTTTGATGGTCTTGGCAAGAAAAATGGAAGCAAAGCTGGAAGTCTCCTGATCTGAGTTGCCTACACTGTGTGTCTTATCCCCTCCTCCTCCCACCCCTCAGCTCACAACTCGCTAGACTCTGCTTCCACCACATCAGCTAGCTCCACTAATGTCACCAGTGACTCAGACTACTAAACTTACTGCTATGTTTGAGTTTTCAATGGACTCCTCTCAGACTACACAACCATATGCTCCTTAACACTTCCCAGTTTAGACCCCACCTAGCCTTTGGCTACTCTGCCCTGGTCTCCTTGCCTGACCCTTGCTCTCCTTCTGGTCATCTTGGTCCTGGTTGTCCCCTGCTATCCCTTAGCACTTTCCAACCTCTTAATGTGGCCCCTCCTGGTACTCCAGTATCTCCTGCATTTTGTCTCTGCTCTACCCACTCCTCTGACCTTCAGGTCTTATTTCATCACTTTTCCTTGGATACCTCACCACAGCTCAGATAAAACACAAGCTCTTGATACTCCCCATCAAACACAGTCCATTTCTGGAATTTTCCAAAACCAGAGATAGCACAGCATTGTACCAGGTCACTAACTTCCAACAGTTTATCAAGAAACTCGTTTTTAAAAATTATCATCATGAGCATAGCCTGTGACCTATGTTATTACTACAGTTAACTGTACGATGCCAGATCACTAGCTATAGGGAGACTGCTGTAGAGCAGATTTCTAGAACTTTCTCATCTTGCTTTAACTGAAATGTTATAAAGAATGTTTAAGAGTTTCCTTATCCCCAATGCTGATGATCACCTTTTAACTCTCTGATTCTGTGAGTTCATGATTTTAGATTCTCACAAAATGAAATCATGAAGTATTTGAATTCTGTGACTTTTTAATTTGGCGTGATGTCTGCCAGGCTCACCCACAGGGCTGCATGTGACAGGATATCATTCTTATGGAGGCTGAATAATAATATACTGTTGTATGTGCATACTCTTGACCCATTCATCCACGGATGGAGTCCCAGGTGATTCCATCATGGGACTATTGCTACTCCTACTGTAATCTCTTTAAGATCCTAACTTCTGTTTTTTGGAATGCTCAGTAGATATAATTCTGAATTCTATGGTTGTTCTGTTTTTAATTTTTAAAAGACATACACATTTTAAGTTGTATGTGTCTGAATGTTTGGCCTGTGTGAATGTATGTGTACCGTGTACATGCCTAGTGCCTGCAGAGGCCAGAAGAGGGCACCAGATCCCCTGGAACTAAAGTTAGGGAAGGTTGCAAGTCACCATGTGAGCACTGGGAGCCAAACTCAAGCAGCAAGTTCTCTTAGTTGCTGAACCATCTTTCTGCCCCTATGGTTTTTTGTTTTATTTGGTTTTGTTTTTAGAGGAACCACTGTTTTCTTTTTTTTTTTATTGGTATACTTTTCTTTTTTTAATTTTTTTTATTTTTTTCCATACATTGTTTTGTTTTATTTTTTCCATTCAAAAACATAATTAAAGAAATAAAATTTTTACCTTTCTTCCCCTTCTCCCGGTCCCCTCCCACTACCTCCCCACCCCTCCTCCCTCCCCCTTCTTCCTTGAAAGAGGGCATGGTGCCCTGCCCTGTTGGAAGTCCAAGGCCCACCCCCATCCCT
>PVIU01024472.1:0-25486 GCA_004026605.1 Ondatra zibethicus
ACCCCAAACAGCTCATATTTTAAACTAGTAGGATGAATCCTCACCATGCAAACCATGCCTGCGACATTTCTTCTTTACTCTTCACTACTATTAATCTAAACCACCCTGGCTCTAATTTACTCTGCTCCAGCCTCAGTATCTCCTCTCTCTTCACAGCATCTCCTCAGCATATGATTGTCATTATTTTTCACAAATTGTCTTCTCCTTTTAAAGCATATTTATTAACTAATGCAAAGGAACATTATTAATCTTTTGACTCAGTTTTAGACACACTGTATTTTCACATACCTGTCTTATTCAGGGAGGATTCTCTGTTTGCTTTATAAATCAGCTTTCTGATGCTGGGATAACATGTCTAAGGAGGGGAGACTTATTTTGGCTCTAGTTTTGAAGATTCTCTTCCATGTTTTGTTTCTTGGGAGGTTTTAGACAACATAGTTCTTCATGGCAAAGCTTGTGAATGATGGACAGAGAGATTCAAAAGAGAAGAAGGAAAAAGAGAAGGGAGATATACAAGAGAGAGATTGGGAAGAAAGGAACAGAGAAGACAGCAAGAGAAGAGAAGGATGCAGAGAGAAAAGAGAGATGAGAGAGTGGACACACACACTCACACACACATTCACACTTTCACACACACACACTCACACACACATTCACACTTTCACACACACACACTCATACACACATTCACACTTTCACACACACACACAGAGGCAGAGAGAGAGAGACAGAGAGAGAGAGAGAGAGAGAGAGAGAGAGAGAGAGAGAGAGACTAGGGTTTTAAGTGAAATGTTTATTAGAACATTTGGAGACATTTTTGAATATTTGTCTATGATTTTATTATCCCTGCGGTTTTAGAAGTTCTTGGTATTATATTAAGGTTATGCATCCTTCAGCAGACACACAATTTGGAATTTTTCTCCCACCCTTTGGCTTGTCTTTTACTTCTCTCAACAGAATAGTGTCTCCCACAAAATAGTTTTTTGAATATCAATGAAGTCCAAATGATCATTTTTTTCAGGGATTGTGCTTTTGATAATGCACCTAAATTTTCATTGCCAAACTCAAGGTCACAGAGATTTTTCCTATGTTTATTTTTAGGAATATAACCTTAGTGCAAGTAGCTCCTATAGTTACAAGAAGGAATATATTAGAACAAAAATTCACACAGAAAAGAAAATGATGATTATTTTACAAAACAGTCATGAAATGCTGGTTTTATATATGTATAAATAAAGTGAATGTCATTTAAGGACCTTTGTAAAGTATCTGTAAGCAACTTTAGCCCATTAAAGATGAGTTCATTTCATTATTAGGACTTTACATGCAATAGGACGATTTCTCCCTTGTTTCTTGATAACTTCCATTATCGCTTATTAGTATGATTATATGTAAAAAAAAGAAAAGAACCTTTCAACTTTATAAGGAATATACATTGCCAGCTGCCAAGGCTGAATTCTCTTAACCAGTAGATGTCATTCTCTCTCTATTTTCATGTGAATTTCTGATCTTTCTTTAGTAGTTCTTGGAACATGTTATGAAATCCAGTTTCATTTCAGCCTGCTTTTCTCTTCGTCATCTTTCCAAGTTAGTAGAGTTTCTCTTAAATAACAGGAAGAACGCCTGAGTGTGAAAAGAGGTCAGTTTGACAGTTTTCCTTTCGTTATGCAGTTCTTGATAAGGAATATTTACCTACATATTTATGACACAGTAAATTGCTGACTAAGTTGGTGTGAGTGACTTTGTGCTTTACCTGTGTGTCAGGATGGATCACTTCATAATGTCTTTTATGTAAAGTCAGATAGGGAAAAATCTGTTTATAATGCTAGCAAGTTAATAAGGAAATCAAGTTCCCAGGAAGCATTAAGGGGAATCACTGTATACATTATACATCTTTTCCCAAGCATAGCTGTGGATGTTACCACTTCCTTGAAATGACCTTGGCTTACCAAGATCCAGTCACCTTTCCCTTTTTTG
This sequence comes from Ondatra zibethicus, assembly GCA_004026605.1. Classification (NCBI taxonomy): domain Eukaryota; kingdom Metazoa; phylum Chordata; class Mammalia; order Rodentia; family Cricetidae; genus Ondatra; species Ondatra zibethicus. The sequence continues at coordinate 1,978 of PVIU01024472.1, forward strand.
TGCTCTCCTCTTACTGTAGACCCACTACAATGTTCAATTTTAATCCTGTAGTTCCTCTGGCTGCCTACTTGAACCATTAAAGAACACGAATTGGAGAGGTAAGAACACCACATTTTATCCTGTGTCATGAATCCAGTTAGTAAGTACTGAATCATGGACATTTAATTTAGGGACATTTTAGGCAGTCTCAACAACTTGGTGAATACCACAGCCATTACTTACAGGACCCTGGGTAGAAGCAGGTAGATCTAAACAAGAGTGAAAACAGTATAGATGAATTACATAAGTGTGAAGCACACACACAGAACAGACCTAGTCTTGGGTAAATAGGAAATGGTTTCCAGAGAATGCTTTTGAGGAAAGTCCCTAAATGTTAGTAAAAATAAAAATAGTCAAAACAAAATTCCAGGCAAGGTCATTTTAATGTATTATTTTGTTCTAAATGTTGGAACAATAAACAAGTACATGCTATTATTCAATAAGTGCATCAACAAATTGCTGTAAAAATCCAACCATGTATTTCTGTTTATGGACTTGTTAGAGTGGTTGGGGCGTGGTTCTCTTGTAGAGCATTTGCCTACTCTATTAACAAGTCCATGGGGTTGAGCTTCAGCAAGAGAGGATTATGTGGTGAGAATTTTAAAAGATAAATAAGAAGAACAATTAGTGAGACTTTTAGTTTTAATAGGGCATTTATTCTTTAAGTCTAAGAGATGAGAAAAATTATTTTCTAAAAGAATTTTATAGAAGACACAATCACGTTACCGGTGTATTTACAGAATTTATTTATTTAAATACTAATATAAGGTCTTTTTCTTTAGATTCGCCCAACATGAAATTCTGTGTGTAGTTCATTCAGGTCTCACTTCTTACCTCAGACTCTGAGTGCTGGAATGACAGACATGCATTACCCATAAGACCGAACTCTAAGATCTTTCTTCAATGAGTGCTCATAATGTGTCACAGACACCTTTTTCTTCATGAGTAACCATAATGTTTAATACATGCCACTAGTCTACGTTGTAAAATTTTAGAAAGTGGCAAGACTACATACTTGAACTCTGAATAACATTATGTGTATTAAACACAAATCATGCCACTTGTTAAGTTCCCAACAGACATTTGCCTGATTTTCTATAAGTGGCTTATTAAAAACAGGAAGGAGTATTTATGTACTTAAATATGATTGTTTATAATTCCTCTGATTAATGACGTTTTTAATACAGATAAAGGTCACATTGTTTTCTGTTATGTCTTTCCAAAATAATCTAACAAAATTGAATACATAGTGGCTAGAGAGAAGTTCAGTGGCTAACAGCATGTGCAGATCTTGTAGAAAACGTGAGTTTAGTTCCCAGCACCCACTCTGGAAAGTTTACTATCACCTGTATCTTCAGCTCCAAGGTTTCAGATGCTCTCTGTTGGATTCCATAGGCGCCTGCACTCACATTTGTATAAATATACACACACAGAATTTTTAAATTGATTGCTAGACATCTTCTTGAAAATCACATATTATGCTTACCAAACTTCCTAAGTTTATTGTAATGGTACATCTGTTGAAAAATTAGAAATAAAAAGGAAGATACAGAATTGAACATGGAGTTGAATTATGACCTCTTGTCTACTAAAACATATGGTTTCCTTGGGAACAGAAACACCACACCACCCAGCAGTCCATGCTGTGAATTATTTTAAGCAGCTACATGAATCTACTATCATAAACTCCAGGGCATACTGGTTGACTCTCTATAACAGTTTAGATCTTATTTTGGATGTTTTCTTTATGTTAACTAATTAATATTCTGTGGTGTTTGGGAGCACAGATCATAAAGATAAAATGCAAGTCTACTCTAGAGCTTTTAGAAGTTGTCCTCCATAACTCAAACATAAAACCTGTAGGCAAAGGGACATGAAGAAATAGCTGTTATTTGGGGTCTCCATAACAAGAACACCAGACACAAATGCTAAGTAAATTTCAAATTATATCCTTAAGAAGGGATTTAAAAATGATTGAGCATCTTTTGGGTAAATGCCCAGGAGTGGTATTGCTGGATCCTGAGGTAGGTTGATTCCTAACTTTCTGAGAAACCTCCATACTGATTTTCAGAGTGGTTGTACAAGTTTGCATTCCCACCAGCAATGGATGAGTGTTCCCCTTACTCCACATCCTCTCCAGCATAAGCTATCATTAGTGTTTTTGATCTTAGCCATTCTGACATGTGTAAGATGGTATCTCAGAGTTGTTTTAATTTGCATTTTCCTGATAGTTAAGGATGTTGAGCATTTCCTTAAGTATCTTTTGGCCATTTGAAATTCTTCTGTTGAGAATTTTCTGTTTAGTTCACTACCCATTTTTTTAATTGGGTTATTTAGAATTTTAATGTCTAATTTCTTGAGTTCTTTATATATTTTGGAGATCAGACCTTGTCTGATGTGGGGTTGGTGAAGTTCTCCCATTCAGTAGGCTACACTTTGTCTTATTGACTGTGTCCTTTGCTTTACAGAAGCTTCTCAGTTTCAAGAGGTCCCATTTATTTATTGTTACTTTCAGTGTCTGTGCTACTAGGGTTATAATTATGAAGTAGTCTCCTGTGCCTATGGATTGAATATACTTCCCACTTTCTCTTCTATCAGGTTCAGTGTGGTCAGATTTATACTGAGGTCTTTAATCCATTTGGACTTGAGTTTTGTGCTTGGCGATAGACATGTTTCTATTTTTATTCTTCTACATGTTGGCATCCAATTATGTCAGCACCATTTGTTGAAAATCCTTTCTTTTTTCCATTGTATAATTTTAGCTTCTTTGTCAAATATCAGGTGCTCATAGGTTTGTGGATTAATATCTGGGTCTTCAATCTGATTCCCATGGTCAGCATCTCTGTTTTTATGCCAATACCAAGCTATTTTTATTACTGTAGCTCTGTAATAGAGCTTGATGTCAGATATGGTGATTCCTCTGGAAGTTCCTTTATTGTATAGGGTAGTTTTGGCTATCCTGGGTTTTTTGTTTTTCCATATGAAGTTGATTATTGTTCTTTCAAGGTCTGTGAAGAATTGTGTTGGGATTTTGATTTTGATTGCATTGAATCTATAGATTGTTTTTGGTAGAATTGCCATTTTTACTATGCTGATACTTCCTATCTAAGAGCATGGGAGATCTTTCCATTTTGTGGTAAAATCTTTAATTTCTTTCTTCAAAGACTTAAAGTTCTTGTCAAATAGGTCTTTCAATTATTAGTGTTACCCCAAGATATTTTATGTTATTTGTGGCTATTGTAAAAGGTAATGCTTCTCTGATTTCCCTCTCAGCTCTATCAATTTTGCACTCTTGGACATATACCCAAAAGATGCTCAATCATACTACAAAAGCATTTGTTCAACTATGTTCATAGCACCATTATTTATAATAGCCAGATCCTGGAAGCAATCTAAATGCCCCTCAACTGAAAAATGGATAGAGAAATTGTGACACATTTACACATTAGAGTGCTACTCAGTGGCAAAAAAACAATGACATCTTGAATGTTGCATGCAAATTGATGGAATTAGAAAACACTATCCTGAATGAGGTAACCCAGACCCAAAATAATGAATATGGTATGTACTCACTCATAAGTGGATACTAGCCATAAACAAGGGACATTGAATCTATAGTTTATAATCCTAGAAAAGCTAAGTAATAAGGTGAACCCAAACGAAAACATGTATAGACCCACCTGGAAATTGGAAACAGACAGGATCACCCTGACAAAATCGGGAGCATGGGGGCATGGGGAGAGGGAAGGGTAGAAGGGGAAGAGGAGGGGAGATGGGGAGGGTTAAGGAAAACTTGAGGGAATGGGATATTCGAAACGGAGGAAGGACAGAGAAGAGAGCAAGGAAAGAGATATCTTGATTGAGGGAGCCATTATAGGGTCAGCAGAACCCTGCATCTAGAGAAATTCCCAGGTATCCACAAGGATGACCCCCACTAAGACCCTAAGCAATAGAGAAGAAGGGGCCCAATTTTGAATTGCCCTGTAGTCAGACTGATGATTATATTAAATATCACCATAGAGCCTTTGTCTGACAACAGGTGGAAACAGAGGCAGAGACCTACATCGGAGCACTGAACAGAGCTCCCAAGGGCCTATAGAAGAGTTGAAGGAATGAGAATATGAGTAAAGAGGTCAAGACCATGAAGGGTTCATCCATTGAAACAGCTTACCTGAGGTAATGGGAACTCACCAACTCTAGATGGTCTGGGAAGGAACAAGCATAGGATCAAACTAGTCCCTCTGAATGTGGTTGACAGTTTCATGGCTGGGGCAGACTGAGGGGCCACTGGCAGTGGCACCAGGATTTATCTCTGCTGCATGTATTGGCTTTTGGGGAACCTGTTCTCTTTGCATGTATACCTTGCTCAGCCTAGATATAGTAGGGAGGGCCTTGGACCGTCCACAAAGCATTGTGCCTTACCCTCTCTTAGGATTGGAGGAGGGTGGGATGTGAGGGTGGTGGAGGGAATAGGAGGAGGGGAGGGAGTGGGAAATTGGTTTGGTATTTTTTTAAAAAATTCTAATAAATTAAAAAAATAAAGGTGAACAAAAGAGAAAAAAGAACAGATTTAAGAGCTGTTCTTTGGGATGTAATAGTCTCAAGGATATTTTGAAGATGGCAGTAAATGAACAGAACATTATGAATACTGAAGACTGGGAGAATCATTTTAGCTATTTATATAACTTCCACAACATTATGATCCATGGTTGATACACCCATCTATGAAAATATGAGCTTGTATTTGTGAACATACTTCTTTTTAAGCCAATGAAATGAGATAGCAAGAACATATATTGTTGGCCCAACTTTCTTTTCCCTTAGTGATTACAGATGCCTTTGTCAAGTGTGTATCATGGACAGAGGTCCCTGGATTACATATAGTATAATTCAGTGTCTATGGATATATCCAACTACATTTACAATATGAAAATAAGTATGAGATATGAACTTTTATTGTATTTATTGTTAAAACAAGGGCTGTGATTATATCATTGAGCAAATCAAAGGTGTTAAATGAATAAGCTTGTAAATAGTTTAGGAAAAGGACACTTGACTTTCTGAGAAAAGGAGGCAGAGTCAGTATTTTCTGAGAAAGAAATGTGAGCTGAAGGAAAAGAATTAGCTTTCACGGGGTGGCCTTTAATGGTTGTTTTCATTTGTAGAAATCATTTAATGGATGGGGCCAGTAAAATTGATACCTGTCTGGTCCACTAGTGATTCTACACTATCTCTGCCATATGCATCTAGCTTTTTAGTAGCATTGCTTTTGTTGGATTTTATGAAATGATCCAGGATTTTTCTAACAGCGTTTTCTTACATAACAAATATTTTATTGGCTTTCAGTTACTGTGACAAACTCATGTAAGACAAAGCTGAATTCTCAGATTATATTTTATCAGCATAGATATAAATATACTACTGTTATGAACAACACTAATGTTTCCCTCTATTTCCTTAGCTCTAAAGCATAGAAAAGTCTTAAGAGATTAGTGGATCACAGAGGCACAGACTGTTCTCGCATGTATTATTTATACTGAGATCTTTATAGAATTTATATATCAAGTACTCTGAAATGCCAATCTCTTCCCATTTTCGATTTCTGAAAACCTTAGTAATTTTAGTCATTATAACAAGTAAGCAATCACCATGGTACTGGTTTTTTGAGTCACTTCGGTAAGGGAAGAGATTGTATTTTCAAATATTATGGTTAAAAAAAGCATGAAAATAAAAACAATGTAAGTGGAACCTTTTAGATCTACTGGTTCTCAGATCTGAGATGATCAGAATCTGGAAATTACAATGGCAACTGAAATGAGAACTTCAATGCAGCTTTAAAACAAACAAAAGAACATCCACACAGGTGGTTTTATTGCATTGGTTTGAGCAGTGAAGTGTGTAACTTGTTTCGCTGCCAACAATATTTCATTTGGCTATGCTGGCCAAGAGAAGAACCAAGCACAATCTTTTTCTTCATCCAGCTGTATTTGAAATGTGCTGGAAGTTTTTAATATGAAACGTGGCTTTCATCTGAAACTCACAGAGCTAAACTGTACAATTGCCTCACTTTTAAAATCCAAAGAGACCATGAGATTTTGAATGCTTTGAGCTACTGCCTGGGCTAATAGAAAAAGGGTCTGAGTGCTGAATGCTCCAGAATGATAGTTAATAATGGAAGTAGATGGGCCGCTGTATCTGTGTGAACATATAACTTCAAGGCCTGTAGTCTTTCTACTAATAACTACTTCTTTAATTCTTTTCCACTCTGTGCCATTATTTCCATTACAGTTATGACCATAATGAAACTGGCTTTCTGCTTTAAATGTGATGTGTAGTTTAGCCACCCGTTAGTTGTTTTTATTTTATTTTATTTTTGTGTGTGTGTGTTCTAAAATTCCCTGAAAAAAGCAATTCAATGGGAAAGGGCTTATTTCATCTTCACTTCAAGAATACTTGTCTCAACCCACTCTTCAGATGCTTCTTTTGAATTGTTCTTATACATTTTTGAAACTCATGGATGCTCCTTGTAGTTCCATGCCTCCGTGTATTTTTTTTCTAGTTACTCTTCCTGCCTGTGAGGATTCCCTATGATATTTCTTTCAGTCTCACCTCATTATTCCACGAATAGTGGTCAGACATCAAAACCTGTAGAATTTTTTGTTAGGGTCACTGCAATTGCAAAGCACCACATTTTTTTTTACTTACAGGAAAACTTTTGTGCTTATGTCATTATAAAGAAATTGATTTTACATCTTTCTCCCTATGAATAAAATATTTTGAAGATGATAACCAATGTGAGTCCATTTTCTTTTCCTTACCAATAAATGCTTACTATTCTTCACTTCTGTCTAAGCAAGACCATGGAGTCACTTCCAGATAAAGAGCCTAGCATAAATATAATGTATAATACATTTATTTCCCCAGACAGGTTGGATAGATTTAGGAATTAAAGGACTGGCCTACTCAGTTCAAACAGAAGTGAAAAAGAAATGCTGAAGAGGTAAGCTTGATAGATGCTCATCAAAAGCTATTTTCTAAGTATATCTTACTTGGAGTTTTTTTTTTTTTTGAAAGTATGTTCTTGGTTTGAAACATTTCCATGCTCCTTTTTATTCTTAGCTGATGTATTTTCCTCCTTAAGAACTCTCACATTGTTTTAATAACGTTTCACACATTTCTCTTGCTCTTAAATCTCACTACATTAATATTTCCAGTGCAGTTCTGAACAAAAAATGTTGCAATTGCTCACTCATGAGTATCCTTTCATTCAGTGCTTCTCAAGAGCAGCCTTTTCATTTCTCTTTATTATTCTCTTTCCACCCATTGTTTAGAATAATTTTTAAAAATTGGATCTTAGATACACCAGTTAGTTTCACTATGGTTGCCTTAGGTTCACTCTCAGAAATAGGCTTGATAATAATTTGGATTGAGAATCAAAGCAAGCACACACACAAACACCACCCCTGCCACCATCATCACTGCCACCATCACCACCACCACCATACCACACTATTAGAAAGAAAAAAAAACTGGTAAATCATCATCAACTTGAGAAAAAAAGTCTCACATCTTGTAGTGAATTGAAGAACAGTCAATTTGGTTCCCACACTGATTTCCACACCAGCATACGTGATGATCTGAAGCGATATATTTAGCATCTTAGAGCTTCACTTTTCTCTGTAGGATAGAATTTGTTCATAAAGTTTGGTGTGGCTTATTTGGTCATAAACTATAAAAAAATCAAAGCAAACCACATAGACTGAGGTATAGACTTGCTGAAATCCACAAGCATCTCTAGCTTTAGGAACCGTTCAGTGTAGAGTATCATAAGAGTTGCTGGAATGTTTCTCTTGTCATTACTTGGTTTTGTGAATGTCCTCTGAGCTCAACTGCACCCTGTCTTGGGTTAAACAAGGCCTCTGTCATCTCCAAAGTTCTGCTCCCCCAAGGGTAAAACCCATAGGAATCCTTGCTCCTTATAATGTAGTTGACTCTGATTGTTTCCTCTTGGGTTGTGGGGCCATGCACATAAAAATTCTCCGAAGGTTCATGCACACATTCATATACACTCACACACAGGCAATGTTTTTTAAATGTTCAGAATATCATAGAGTTTGGAAAATAAAGAAAATTAAAAACAAAAATGAGGAACATTCCAGACCTATATAATCTATGTCCCCTAGTATTCATTTCATGTATTTATTCTAATGAATAGTTATAGAGGTCACGTCTCAAAGGATTGTTGCAGAGATTAGAGATCATCCATAGCAAGCATAGTCATGGACATCACAGGGACTTAGAAAGGAGGGCAATGATAGACAGAGACGCAAGATTCTGAGTTCACCTCTAGAATAAACAATTTTTTATTTTTTTTGTGCTGACGCTTATATATTGCTTTGCTTTCTAGTAGAGACAACTTTGTAAGCAGAACTTTATTAGGATCTCTTACCCCCTCATGTGAATTCTTCCTTCCACATGTTTCTGCAAACAGTGCATCTTTTACCCCTTCCTCTGAGTTCTCTTTACAGCTGCCCTACCCTTGTGGCCTTGTTCTGCCCCACAGGACATTCCTCCTAGTCTTTATCTTACGCCTACATCTTTGCAAAGTCATGGTGTCACATCCAGGTCATGAGAAAAGACCTGGTGCTTGAGAAAAGAACCGAAGGCCATCTGTTCCTCACAGAGATCCCTGAAAGAAAATGCTTGGAGCATAATGTAAGATATCTAACATTCCATAAAGTAATGCAGATAATCTAATTGAAATTAGAGAAATATACCAGTTTATGTATTAAAATTTAATATAATGATTAATACTTATTTTAGAAGAAATTTCTTGTTATACAAACCCAAAATATAAGGTAGGACTAATAATTCCATACATGTCATCAATTTATATTGGTAAACTTCAGAAGAAAAAAAGTTAAAGATTGATATTTCTGACACTATTAGGTCCAAAGTTGATCCCCCACCCCCAATGTCAGTTCTTATGACAATGTCCTAAACAGAAGGACTCTGGTTGAGTAAATAGAAGGATTGTCATCGGGTAAACAGGCCTAAAGGTTGGTTTATGTTTACCAGAAAAGCAGATCTACTAAGGTGGGTTTTCTTTACCTGGAACCTCCCTTAATCTCCCAGGAATCTCTCTTAATCCAATTCAAAGGTCAACTACCTTGAGCCAGAATGTCTAGTTCAGTCCCAGCAACCTGTACCAGCTTAGACCTCCAGTCGGCTCACTGTCATATCAAATCTGCTTGCTTCTTGACATTTTGTTAATCATTGTCTCCCCCATCCCACCCAGAGATAACCTTGACTGTTTGAGCCCCCCACCCCCAAATTCTTTCACTGCATCTTCACTTACAGCCACTGAGAAAATTAACAAAATTTCAAAGCTTTCCCCTTGTACCTAGAAACTTAAAAAAATTCCTTTAGCACTTGTACTTTGGTTAGAACTGATTCTCATTTATGAAGTGCTACTGGTTTTCCATCATATCTTCTCTCTTGTACACTCCTGTGAATTAATTTTCCATGGCTCTATTGAAAAGCCATATGACTGATAAGTTAAGGAGCTGGTCACTTGTGCCCTGAAGTGATGATGAATATTCCTCTTAAGGGGCTCCTATCTTTATACTAGTGTTGATTTTAATTTGAGACTCAATGCCTATGATACAAGAAAGAATCTAAAGACTTGCTGGTTTCCAAAAAAATATAGATTCTTTGAGGGATGGAAATGTAGTAGGTGTTTCAAGAAAGTCAGTCTGTCCGCTGACCTAGCAAAGAAGCAAGTTACTAAAACAGGCTCTGGCTTTCATCTGTGATTTTTGAACTAGATTCAAACTAGATACTTTGCATATAGATGTTGGTGTCAATGTTTCAAAGATGGAACAACTTAGTTGCTAAGGTTAAACATAACGAATGTGCTCTTTTAAGTATGAAGCACATTTCTAGAGAATAGACTCTCAACCAACCAACAAACAGCAAACAGTACCAACAAACCCAAGGGTGACAAGCTCAATTTTGAGAAATTTCTTTTCAGAACATTAATCTATATTTTACTTTTAAGTCACAAAGTGGGCATTTGAATTGTGGTCTCTTAACCATTCCTTCCTTAGTCTATCATTTTACTTAGTTGAAAAAACAGCATAACTGCAAAGCAATGAGTCTATTGCATGGAAATGGGATTGTATTGGTAACTCCAAGGGAATGACATCACCGAAAAGTTTCATCCCAACATAATGATGACTCATGAAAGCTGCACTGCTACCATCTGTATTGAGGACAGCCTTCTAGGTTCTGTGTGCTAGTGCTCCCAAAGATGATGTGCAGTTGAGAGTAAGAGGGTATTGTGCTTGAACTCTCAGGTAAGAATTTGCTGTCACTTTCTTCTGCACGAGACTATGAACAGTCTCATGACCATTACCATGGACTGTACTGTCATTGCTTATTTCCTCTATGGTTTTGAGTCAAGATTGTTTGTAGGTCACCACAGCAACTCTGCCTCATGATGACTAACAATGGTCCTCAGATGCACAGAGGAGGTAGATTTACTACCTTAGACTTCCTTCACATATTTTATTTATTTATTTATTTTGGTTTTTTTGAGACAGGGTTTCTCTGTGGCTTTGGAGCCTGTCCTGGAATGAGCTCTTGTAGACCAGGCTAGCCTCGAACTCACAGAGATCTGCCTGCCTCTGCCTCCTGAGTGCTAGGATTAAAGGTGTGCACCACCACCGCCCAGCTTAACTACATTCACATATTTTCAACACTGTAATTTGACATCATGGGTGTCAGTCTTGCTGGGACTAACAGAATATGTGTCGCCAGTTGTCCACCCTAAATGGACATGCTTCTAATGCATAGTACTTCTACCTTATTTTGGCATTCAAAGAATCATGGCTAAAGGGATGAACATCAAGCAGAGAATTTTTTTCTTTGCCTTCTCTCAGAATAGACTTTCTTTTTTTTCTAGTCTGATTTCTGCTGTTTCATTTGATATTTGGATAAACACAGAAACAACAGGGAATAAAACCACAGGGATGCCTTTCTTGACACATGTTAAAGTCACCTCTGTAAAAAGGAACTAGAAGGTGCTGAGCTACCCTTAACTAAGAGCATTTAATACACAACTCATTGAGTCTAACAATATTGGTGAATGTCTCTGCAAGACACTGAATACTGGTTTTTCAATTGCCAATTTCCCTTTATTTATAAATACAAAACCAAAAGGAGACTTAGTTTGTAGTGTGCCTTTGCACCACTGTTTATAATTTGAGTAACTCAACACAAATCATTGATGATTGCCATGGCATGCAGTGAAATTAAATATATCTTACTGTTTCCCGGGTGGGGGAGGCGTGCAATCTTAAAGAAAATAAATTGTATAACAAAGGACAAATTTGTGTCTTATGTGATGAAGTGCTTATTATGTAATTGCTGCACATGGATAGAACACATTGATTCAGGATCAACAAAAAATGAGAGGCAGACAAGATGGTTCAGAAAAGCTTATTTTATTAATAGTTTTTGAATAATTACAGGCACCATAGATAGTCATCAAGCGTCTCTCACCTTTTCTATAGAAACAGAGGTGTGGCTAAGTCCTTTCGTGAATTATACATGCTGTTCCCCTAATTTTCCTCTATGAAATCTGAGTAGAATTTCTATTTTCTTATTATGGATTGTGGCCTTTAAAATGTGGGCATTTTTTTATTTTTTCATCTTAATAAAAATAGATGTGTGTTATTTTTAATCATGTGCTTGCTTGTGGATATGTGCCATCAGGGGCCAGAGGCATCAGGTACCCTGGGACTAGACTTAAAGCTGACTAATAACTGCCTGATGTGGGTTCTGGGAACCAAACTTATGTCTTCTACAAAAGGAGCGCATACTCCAGACTACTGAGCTATCTAAACTGCTCCACAATCCTTTATCTTTCAGAGTACAGATGCTGTCAGGGTTCTAGGGAAGGAGAATAGAAAATAGTCCTGAATTCACTGTGAATAAAGGAACCAGCTGTTAATACCAGGTATTTTACTCTAAGAAGGAAATAAACTATGGCTGAGTTGTAGAGTCTTGTACTTTTTAGAATATCTTAATATAAGTTAATAATATCAATAATATTAATTTATTTTAAAATAAGTGGAATATAACTAAGATGTATTTTTTCTTTTATAGAATATGTTGACATACTTGAATGTTTTCTGAAGAACTTAGGAACTATCTTAAGTTCATTATGCAATAGGTATAGAATATGGCTGTGGATAATGGTGGCCTACATAGTAAGTAAGATTTCTTTCTGATACAAAATGCAGAAATTACTTTGATTGGGCTTTAATCAACTATATCATACTCTAATCCACAAAATAGTTGCAATTAAAGTTATATATTCCTATTAACTGAGCCATACATGTGCCTTCCAAAATATTCATCCATAACAAAACACTTCTTAATATGTATTTCACCAAATTATTATTCAGAAATTAATTTTCAAATTATAACTAGATAATTTTGTTGTTTCACAATTTCTGCTGTTCTTTAGAAATTTATTTACATGATTAAAATTTGTCTTACTAATACAGATGTCTCTGAGAAAGAATTCAGTGGTCAAGAAAGTCCTATAAGACATTCTAGGCAAACAAATATTAAGGTATTTCACTTAGTAGGCCATACATGAAGCTATTTTCAATAAGAGTTTTGATGACCCAGAAGAGTAAGGAACAATCTTCTTTCAATATTTTGTATTTGAATTCAGCTATTTTTCCTGTTTTTTTTTTTGACAATTGTTATAGCTTGTATCCAACTGGAATCATCACCTCCTCTGACTACATACACTTCATAGTGCTGGAAAGTAGTATGTAAAGGAGAGGAGTAGTGATCAATATCACCCAGATATAAACCCTGTGACCTACAATAGTGACCTACCTACTTATAAGATACAGTTATAAAATAGTGGCACAAATGTTATGGGAGTAACCAAAGAGATTTTTAAAATTTAGATTTAAATCCTGCTCCATGAGTAGGATTGATGAATAATACATGACCCTGCTGAAGTAATCAAGTATCTAAGACTAGATAGGTCATGGGTGTAGGTATAAACCTACTGCTATTAATCTGTTAAAGGCAGATAGCAATAAAATGATTCCTAGTGACATACAGCTACATATGTTAATGCCAAAAGATCAATGCCTCGTGTACACTCACACTAGAGAAGACTCTTTTTATAGTAGATAGTAATAAATACAGAAAGTCACAATTGGACAATGTGCAGAAAATGATAGAGTTGGGAGAAATCAGTCGTAAGTGGGATGTCTATATCAAACCCCTCCACTCAAGACTCAGGAATTTACATAAGGAGGCATAAAGAGTGTTAGAAACAGAAGTGATTGATGACGTGAAGGAAAACAGCATCTTCCAGGTACAAAAGGGCTGATACACATAAGAACTCACAGAGATGGTAACAATACACAAATGACCAGCTCAAGTTGAAACTAGATAAAATTCTAGCCTAAATAGAAGTGGACAAAAGTCCCTCCCCTAACCAAGAAGTAATTTGAAATTGATAACTGTTAATAATGAAAAATAATCATTTTTCTCAAAAAGAATGTCATTGCTTCCTGCTTAAGAATAGTTAGTTATCAGAGATGGCATCTATTTTTCTTTATGTGTATGTGATTTTTGTCTCATTTTGGCTATTTCATATTGTCTACTGTTTTTGATTTCATTTGTTTTTGAAAAGAGAGAAAGAGAGAGAGATAGGGAGAGAGAGAGAGAGAGAGAGAGAGAGAGAGAGAGAGAGAAAGAGAAAGAGAGACAGAGAAGATCCTGAAGTTATGTCCATAGGTGAGGAATCTCTGGGTAGAGATGGGGATGGGAAAGAAGACTATAATAAAAATGCATTGAATAAAAAATTAATAAAAAAGTAAAAATGATAAAAAATTCTTGTCTAAGAAGTAATTAAATGTAGAAATAGAAGCTTTCTAATGCTGTGGCCTTGATTCTGGATAGCTGTCATGTGAACTATTGGTGATAACAGTTGCTACAAATGGAGTTGCTTCTAGAAGCTAAGGAGCTATAACATTAAAGGCTTTGTTTAGTTCCTTGATTGCCATAAATACCCAGTGTCACTCCTTTTGTGTTGTGTTGGAGTTGCCTATAGCAGAAGTGTGCTTATGTAATTTCCCATTTTTGTGTTGAAAAACGTCTTCTCTTATTTTATTGTTGTTATGCATTTAATATACTTTGTATCATGTAATGAAGTCTACTACTTTAGTATGACTGCTCTTTTTTCCTTATTGTGTTCCATGTTAGCTCATTGATAACCCTATTTCCTTCTGTACCCAAGAACTTTGAAAGGAAGCATTACTGCAATGCACATTCAATTTTAAATGTTAAGACTTTCCTAATGTTAAAAATTAAACTCCTTTCTTTTCCTTTCCTTTTTTGTGGTATTTATCACAGCGAGCCTGGGAAAAAGTAGGGAGTCCTGGAGAGCAATGAAGATTTTTCCACCTCCGTAGTATGTAGCTCAGACAACTATGTTGAACAATAGTTATCCAGCAGAGATACCTCAAGCCAGTGAATTCTGGATCCTTTGTCTTGAGAACTCAAAGAATAAATTTCACTTATGTCAGAAGTTTGATTTTATTCTTCAGTATTTCATAAATGTATACAAAGAAATGTGATCATATACACATTCTTTCTCCCTTTCAAGTACCCCCATATTTTTACCAAGATCTTCACCTCTTATCCATGTTGCTTTTTTCCCATGATAGCTTATTAAGTCTAATTAGTGCTTCCTGTATGTGTCTAGATGTGGGACCACCTATTGAAACATGAGAAGCCTGTTAGGGACATTCCCTCAAATTGAGTGATTCTACCCTGACATCTACCAACTTCCATTATCTCCTTAGTAAGGGGTAAGGTCTAGGAGATTGTCTCGCCATTTCTTTGAGAATTTTGACTGGCTTGGTCTCATGTAGGTCATGAGTTGCTGGTAAGTACAGTTGATATGTATTTATGAGTGCAATTGCCATGTTCTGTCTGGAAGACAGAATTTTGCACCACTGCTTCTCATCTTCCAGCTCTTCCATTATTTCTGCCTCAAGAAAGTGAGTTCATAAGAGAGTTAGTTTTATTATAGATGAGGACTTAATGCAGAGACAGAAAGTACAATGCCAGTATAGAGAGAGTCGATCTCAGGGAGTGGATTGACATCGAACTGTGAATCTAGAGGCTCTTCGTAGGACTTATGCCAGAAACCACAGTTTTGATCACATCCTTACATGTTGCTTGCAACATTGTGACTCACATAAGCCATTGAAAAGAGCAAACAGTAGGTGATGTTGGCCGAGGTTTCTGTCCCACCCCGTCCCCCAGCTGTTTAGTCCCAGAAATCACACAGAAGTCTACATTAGTTATAAACTGATTGGCCCATCAGCTCAGGCTTCTTATTAACTCTTATAACTTATATTAGCCCATCATTCTTGTCTATGTTAGCCATGTGGCTCGGTACCTTTTTGGGTGAGGCAGTCACATCTTGCTTGCTCTGTGGCTGTGTCATCACACCTTGAATTCACAGAGGTCTGCCTTCCTCTGTCTCCCGTGTTGGGATTAAAGATGTGTGCCACCACACCCAACTACTTTCTTTTTTTTTTCTCCCAAGGCTACAGTAAACCATTTAGATGGTTTTTTTGTCTTTGAACTATATTTACTGTCTCTCTCTCTCTCTCTCTCTCTCTCTCTCTCTCTCTCTCTCTTTTTGACCACATGAGTCTTTAATTTGCTAAGCAATATGGATAGGATTAAAGCTGTGGCTTTGATTCCTGGATTCAGCCCATTTTTTAGCTATTTGAGATTTTAGCCTCATGGCAGAGGTACTGTCTGCAGCCATGTTTATTGCGACAACTCTATGGGGTTTTAAGGTTTCTGCCAGCAAGCAAGCTGTGCTCATAAACCACATTCTTAATGCTCTGTAGCCAGACCTCCTGCCTGAAAGAGTCAGAGTTTGTGCTGGCAGGATGGCCCACAAAACTGGCATATTAAAATGGCATGGCTTTTTTTTTCTGCTACGGCTGAAAACCAAAAAAGCATGCAGTCAGCTTTTTATCAACACTATTTAAGTGTTTTGTGGCAGGACCTCTTAAAAGAGCTGCAAGGTTTTACAGCTAAAGCTGAGTCAGGAAGCCTCTCTTAAATGGGACACATTTGCCTCTAGCAAACAAAGCCCACCTGAGAAAATGTTGCTAACAATAAGCTGTGCCTAACTCTATTCTTTTCTGTCTAGAATTACATTACTTCCCAAGCTCTCTCAGGCTTTATGTGGATGCAGTTGTTCCACATTGGGTGCCATTTGTTGGCCAAGGTTTCTGTCTGACCCAGTTTCCCAGCCGTTTAGTACCAAGAAATCACACAGAGGTCTACATTAGTTATAAAATGATTGACCCATTAGCACAGGCTTCTTATTAACTCTTATAATTTATATTAGTCCATTATTCTTGTCTATGTTAGCCACGTGAATAGGTACCATTTTTTAGTGAGGTAGTCACATCTTGTTTGCTCTGTGGCTGGGTCACAACTGCAGACCAAGCTTTCCTCTTCCCAGAATTCTTCTGTTCTCATCACCCTGCCTCTACTTCCTGCCTGGTTGTTCCACCTATACTTCTTGCCTGGCTACTGGCCAATCAGCATTTATTTAAAATATAATTTACAAACCATTGTACCACAGCAAACAGGAAGGAAAACAGAGCAAGAACCAGAGCCCTCCCTTAAGACATTTCTATCCTCCCAACAGTACTGAATCAAGGATGTTTCTGGCACATGAGTAAAAATTGAAGACCCTATCTCTTATGTGCCTGGCCAGTTTATTTCACTTTTTAAAAACAGTTCATTTTTAAGAGAAAATAGTTTTAATACAATATATTCTGATAACAGTTCACTCCAGTTCTTGCCAATCTTCCCTGTCACCTCTCTCTGTCTCTCTCTCTCTCTCTGTCACTCTCTGTCTGTCTCTCAAATAATCACACAAAGAAAACAAGAACAAAATGAATAAAAAAGAAAAATCACAAGAAACAGCCCTACATAATCCCACACAGAAAATCATAAAAATAGAAAATTGGAAACCATATTATACAAGCAAAACACCAGTAAGACAATTTTAAAAATTGCCCAAAACCTTATGAGGCATAAAGCTTACATAAACACCATTGAGATAATTTTGTGTTGTCCATCTAGTCCTGAACATGGAAGCTACTTTTAATGGTGGCTAACATACCCAATGAGACTCCACTGGGGGGAAAAAACCCTAATTTTCTTTTGCAAGATGTTATTTTTTTATCATCAAATGAAAACAAGGACATTTTCTCAACTGCATTCATTGCAGAATTATTCATAACAGCCAGAACCTAGAAACAATCTAGATGACCTTCAACTGAAGAATCAATTTAAAAATGTGGTACATTTATACAATGGAATACTACTCAGCAGTAAAAAAAAAACCACAACCCCCCCACAAACCAATGACCTCTTGAAATTTGCATGCAAATAGATTTCTCTCTCTCTCTCTCTCTCTCTCTCTCTCTCTCTCTCTCTCTCACACACACACACACACACACACACACACACACACTCACCCAAATTCTGAGAGAGGTAATACAGACCCAGAAAGACAAACATGGTATACTCACCTGTAAGTGGATGATATTAGATATAAAGCAATGGATAACCAGTCTATAGTTCATGACCCCAGAGAAGCTGGCAACAAGAGAACCCTAAGAGAGACATATATGGATTCCCTGGGGAAGGGGAATAGACAAGATCTCCCAAGATAATTGGGAGCATGGTGGGGGGATGGTTTGGGGAAGTAGGACAGAAGGGGAAGGAGAAGGGGAGGGAGGAGGGAAACATAAGGAAATGGGATAGTCAAGATGGGGAAGGACAGAGAGGGAGAGCAAGGAAAGGAATATCTTGATTGAAGGAGCCATTATGGGGCTAACGTGAAACCTGGCATCAGAGAAATTGCCAGGAATCCATAATGATGACCCCAGACAAACCCTAAACAATAGTAGAGAATGTGCCTGAACTGGTCTTCCCTTGTAAACAGATTGATGACTACCTTAGTTGTCATCAAAGAACATTCATTCAGAAACTAATGGAAGCAGATGCAGAGACCCACACCTAAGCATTGAGCCAAGCTTCCAGAGACCAATTCAAGAGAGGGGGAACCATAATATGAGCAAAGGGGTCAAGACCTTGCTGGGATACCCATAGAAACAGCTTATCTGAGCCAGTGGGAGCTCACTGATTCTGGACTGACAGTCAGGGAACCTGCATAGGACCAAACTAGGCTCTCTGAATGTGGGTGACAGATGTGTGGTTACAAAAGTCTTTGTGGCCATTGGCAGTGGTACTAGGATTTATCCCTAGTGCTTGAAATGGGGAGGGAGTGGAAGTGGGACAGGTATGTGAAATGAGAAAAGATCGTTTCAAAAAACAAATTAATTAATTTGTTAGAAAGAGGGCACGAAACAACTTCAATGTGAGGAAAAATGAAAACTGGACTGAGATAAGAAATCAGCATATTTTGTAATGAATATTAAGCATAATAAATATTAGCCATTATTTTATCATATGGTTAAAATTAATATTTAGTTCTGTGAGTTTTCCAAATAAAACTTGAATAAAAGAGAGTTTTTAAAGTTCTATTACTTGAATTTGCTAAAGAGCTATTATAATTTATTTTTATATTGTGAAATTTTAATATTGGAAGTGTTGTTACTTTCCTACGGTGAATTCTTAGACACCATTATTTAAGAACTAATAAGCACTTTCTATGTATAAGTCATCTGAATTAAAATCGAGACTGTGGGATAGATGCTAAGAATAAATTGATGCTTTCTGAACTTTTGCTATAAGCAAGAAACTGGTGGATAGAATCTTTAATTTAGTTTTGGAAGGGGACAGTAAAGTGTCATAGTCACTTGTAAATATGTCTGATGTCTGGAGTTTTCTCAATATATTATTCAAAATAAAAATATCATAGGTATCATAAGTGTCAATTCTAGGCAAACACCCAAAGGACTCTGCAGCCTGCTACAGATGTACTTACATAGCCATGTTCATGCTTGCTCTAATCACAATAAAAAGAAGAGTCAGTCAAGATGTCCATCAACAGATGAACAGATGATGAAATCTTTGTTGCCTATTTAATGTTGGTTTCTATCTATTAAAACAACAAGCCAATAATTCACTACTAGCTATAGATAAACATCCTTGGGGCAGAGAATGATTGAATAACTTTTAATTCATTAAAAGTAAGGGGAATGTGAAACATCTGTATAACATTATTATAACCCAGACAAGAACTTCTAAGTATGTCTTTTGAAAAAGTGAGTAATTTTATTTCCATTAAGTTATGAATATCTCATTCACTTCCTTGAAAATCTTTTCAATTTTTCTAAGACTCCTTTGCTTGGCCCAGAACACATTTTTGTTGAATGAACACATTTAGTCTAATGGCTTGAGTTTGCCATTGCCAAAAGGAAAATCAAACCCACTCATTCATAGTAATATATTGGTCTGCATGCTTTCATCATTCATCATTGTGTATAAGGTAGAGCTTTGATTCTATTTTAAGAATAAATAACAAATTTCTAGAAGAATTAAATTGGTGTTGAAGAATTCATGTATAATCAGAAATCTTAGATGAAAATAATAATTGCAATTTGGACCCAGAGTTTGAATCCACTTCAATAATGATACTCATTATATTTTCTTGTTTTCCTGCTCTGGCCTATTTACTGACTCAATTGTGTAATGTTCTGATGGACATAACCAATGTAAACATGATGACTATTCCTGGTCCAGTGTCATCCTTGCAGATGACAAAATTGAAGCCTAAATTGCTTGTCATGTCTCCTCTAAGCAAAAATGAATTCTTCACAAGATACAATGACATATGCTTAGACTGTGAAAAAGAAGTAGAATTATAGTTCATCTGCAAATGACTTTGTATCCACAAAAAATATTATTCTTTGCTTTGTCCTAATACAGATTATTGCATTAATTTTGGTTGCTAAAGATCTATGCTAGGAAATTGTAATGTAGTCAATTGTTCTTCTTAGAAAAATATCTATTAAAATATAATAAAAGTAGACATCACTAACCAGTATGGTAGCCTCAGTTTTTTACCCTTCTTTTTTTTTATACTTTCCATCCTTTCTTCCATTGTGGTACAAAGGATGGAAACAAAGGCCTTGTTCTTACTGGGAAAGCAAGGTGTCACTGGGATGCATGCTAATTTCTCTCAGTTTTCATTCTTAACTGAGGTTGTCTCTCACATAAAATATATCAATTTTAAATATCTGTGTTTTATAAATTTCTAAGACAACTGTAGAAACATAAATATATCTGCATACAAACATAGAGTTTAAGTTGAGTTACCTCTAATAGGGTCAAAATACTCAATATTGATACCATATGTTAACAGTGGAAACCCTATTAGCATAATATCATGAAAAAGTTAACTTTTTATGAGTTCTGGGCTTGTGGTATCCACAGATACTAATATGCTCCAGAATATTGTCAATGTTCTTTGTTTACCCTCTACTACTTGATGGTAAGATCCTATTGCTGAAGTCACACTTGAGTCAAAGAACATGGAGAAACCAAGTTGGTACAGACATGGAAGCTTCATCCCTTCTGGCTATCTTTCATATTGCTAGATGGAGATTTGTATGCTGGTAAAAGAGATGCAATCCTCAGTGTCACCCTGGTGTGAACCCTTAGCGTTACAATAATGACTAGACCAGCAAGATATACACACTGGAAAAAAATACTGTCACAGATATTATGGAAGCAGCCAATCACTTAGAACTGACTTGATCTACAACCCACTCTGTGTGATGGAACTTATACATGTAACTAATAGCAGATCTAAGGATCTGTGTCTAGATTGGTCATTGGCCTTAATTTGACAAAATATTAAAATGACTCCTATTTACTTATTGCTATATCCATAGATCAATGCATCTCCCAGCCCTCTTCAGAGGGTTGTAGAATGCAATTAACACGGAAGCTCTCAACTGGTGAACATGGAGAGAATAGGAAATTGTGGAGTATTCAGCCCCAAATGCCTAAGCACATCATACCCCCACTCCAGGGCTTGGGGATAGTCACAGAAGAGGTGACAGAAAGATTAGAAAAGCCAGAGGGGATTGATGACTTCAAAGAAATAGTACTTTCTGGACAAAACAGGACAGTTGCATCCATGAACTTAATATGTGAGGCTCAAGCCAAACAAAATTTCAGTGTGTGGGTACGAGGTAGTCATGAAATTCCACCACTGGCTAAGTTACTATTGGCGTTTGGCAGCGGCTGGAAGAAGGAAGGTCAATTTTTTTAATGATACGACCTTGGTAGGTGGACTGCCCCCCAAAATAGGCCCCATTCCAGATAAAAGTTGAACAACACAATGTACTCAATGGATTAAAAAATAAACAAGAAAAATCAAATTTTGTGGGTAGTGAGATAAGCGAGGATAAAGAAGGTAGATCTGGAAGGAGTTGTGAAGTATGGATATAATCCAAGTTCATTGCATGAAATTCTCAAAGAGTATTAAAAATATTATTTTAAAATGATTTAAAGCAGAATATTTTAAAGTTTATGTTTTAAAATGTTTATAGTTACTCATTTAAGGGGAATGACAGATGACCTACATATTCTCATTGAACTGTATCTACTGTTTATCATGAGCTTGGTAGAAGCAACATCCAAGCCATAAGCACTCACAGTAGATGGTCTGATGAAAAATCAAGTACAAAATGACTAATTTTTTGCCTCTCTTTCTACTTTTCACAGCAATTATCCTCACAATAATATTATTCAATGGGCTTACTATTGGAAAATCACATTTCTACAAGATAACAATGTAAATAATTAAAACTCAGAGGGTAGAGATGGTTCAACAATAAGAGCATTTCTTGTTCTTACAATGGACTAGAGTTTGGTTCCCAAAATCCATGTCAGGCTTCTCATAACAGCCTGTAATTCTAGCTTTATGGGATCAGAACCATCTTATGGCTTGGGCAGACACCTACACACTCATACACATGCAGAAGCAAACACAAAATGAAAAAAATCTTATAGAAAATTGTCTGGTAGGAAGAGAGTTTGAGATGTGTCTGGAACCCTCTTCTTCACAGTGCCCTGACTGGTGATTGATGAGCCAGCTAGGGACTCCTGATGACAGGACTTCATTACTTTGCAGCACCGTCCTTTCATGTCTGGACAGCTCTAATTGCTAGGCATATTTTAACTCAAATTTCTCTTCTAACGTAGTGCTCTAATGAGCACTTCTGAAACTTTACTTGTCCTGTGCAATCATCCCTGATTGTTCCACGTTTGTTCCTGCATTTTCAGATTCTCCCCTCTCACTGACTGAAAAGCACCGAAAGCACTGAGCACTCGCCTTTTGCTCTGTCTACTGCAATGCATCCTAGCCTCTTTTGTCCTTAGAAGCAGTTATTGTTGTAGTATCTCTCTTATCAGTAGCCAGTTCATTGATATGTCTCTACAATTATATTTATACTTTGTTCAACATAGTATTGCAGATATCCTCTCTCATGCTAGAGGTAGACAGTATAAACACAAGGCTTTTTAAACTTGAGTGAAGAATATTAGTTTTTGACCATCTTGCTTCAACTTTACAGAAATCTGAAGAGGTAGGGGAAGACTACTAATATTTCCTTTTCTTCTTATAAAAAGGATGAGTTACAAAGAAACTTGCCTAAACTCAAATAATGAGTTGGTAGAAAAGTTAGCCATCAGAACTGACCTAACACTAACTAATTTAAAAATGTATTTATTGACTACTAACCTTTGCTGGTAGCAGTAGTTGTGATAATAACACTTGATGTTTCACTTGTGTTCTCTTCTTTCTTTTAAAATCCCTTTATTTTTTGGTATACTTTTCAAATTATTGATAGAATTGTTTGCTATCAAAGCCCTGGATGTTGTTCTTGGTTTATCCTAGGTGTTTCTTGCTAGGCTATAGCTATACAATACAGCTAGATGTAGTCTCAGTGTTGGTTGTTTCTATCCTGTCTATAAATGATAAAACTCTGGTGACCACACTGGCAGTTTCAGCACATTTACACTTGTGAATTTTTACAGATTAAGAAATCAAGACTCCCTTTGTCCCACGGAGCCGAGCAGAAAGGAGCGGGCAACCCTCAGTAGGCCTGCTTTTGGGACCGGGAACCTCGCTCAACCAGCTTCCGCGGATTCATCTGGACCCTGTCCCGGCTGCACCTGAGCTCGGCCCACCCGGGCTGAGGCCTTGGGGGAAGGACGAGTCCCCTGCTAGGGGGTCTCCTTTGTCCCACGGAGCCGAGCAGAGAGGAGAGGGCAACCCTCAGTAGGCCTGCCTTTGGGACCGGAAACCTCGCCCAACCAGCTTCCGCGGATTCATCTGGACCCT
>PVIU01024473.1:0-26175 GCA_004026605.1 Ondatra zibethicus
TCCTGCAAAACACACGCATTCTTTAGGTTCCCAGAGAGACATATAATCAATGCCTTTGGGGCTACATTCCCCTCAGATTTACTGGCTGGGACCTTATGGATTTTTTGCTGTGTCAGCCCAGTATTATCAGGAGGTGGGACATCAACCTCTAATCTGTAGGCCTGAAATCACTGGCTGGGAGATAATTCTCAGGAATCTGCCTCAGGCCTTAATGGGCAACATCCCATTGCAGTCTTAGAAGTGGTATATTCTCCCAGCAGCACAAGAAAGACAATGAGGGCTGCTTAGGACTCAGTCTGCCACCAAATACCACAAACATGTTTGTCAGTCCCTGTCCAACGATTCCAGGCTGTGCTGGGAGGAATCAGACATGTGCCGCCTGCAGAAACACCCCCACCCCATGCTTCCAGGCTGAGGGTGCTAAGCGCACTTAAAATGACAGCTTCAGTTCCAACCTCTGGGCCACGCTGGGTGAGGATAGGATGGGTGCCCGCACTGGCTTGCCTGTCTGTGTGAACATCTCTGTGACTGATGAAGGAAGCCAAGTGTGGTCAATCAGGAATCAAAGTACTGCACTCACCGGACAGAACAAAGCTTCTGCGCAGGGCCTCCAATGCCACTTTGTTCCAAAAGTGGATTAGAACCAAGCTGCCAGCCATGCGTGATCCTGTGGCTTGCAGTCAGCTTGCCTACACCCAAGAAAGCATCCTTTGCCCACCCTGACCTTTCATTTGGTATTCTGGTCATGCACCCTTTAATGAAAATTATGCCCTTTGGGCCAAGGTGCTCCTGACAATTGACTAACGGACCAATGACAAAATTCCTGCATCATGTGACAGTGGGGAGGAACCTCAGAGGCTCATCACTCTGTCTCCATTTCCTGTTGATATGGACATGGGTACCAAAGGGCCTGAACTACTCAACCAAGGAAGATGCAGGCCTAGAGCATCCTGGTCATGTACAATCCAGGTAAGTGGCCTAGCCTTGGTGGGGGAGGAGGAGTGAGTCACGGAACTGCTGGGAAGACTGTATTTCCTTCTGACTTCACAAATGCACTCACTATTCCTTGATTTCTGCTTCCTGAACATTCCCCCTGTCCATCCACACTACCTTACCCAGCTCAGTCCCCCCCAGAGACTAACTTATCAATGAGCTCACAGGGCACCTGGCTTCTGGCCAAGGCTAGTCCAGGACCGGTTCCTATGGCTTGGTTGTGTTCCTCCACTTAAGGCCACAAAAACTATGGGATCTGCTCTATACAGGTCTAGCCAACTCTACTACCACCAGTCCTCTCAGGCCTTCCCAGTCTGTGTGCGTGCTGCAAGGCCACTAGAGATCCTTCCCAAGCAAGGCCCTTGGCTTGATCCTCTTCCTGAGCCTTTGCTCATCATCTTCCCCTTACCTTCTTCCCCTTGCCTTCTTTCCCCTACCTTCTTCCCCTTGCCAGCTTCCCCTTTCTTTTCTCTCTAAACTCTTCATCTTCCAACTGTTTCACAGGATAGATGGTTCCTCTCTAAGGTGTCCTAAACACTTCAATGCCGAGGGCAAGATATTGATGGTGTGACTCTTGGTTGTCATGGCCCCTATTCACTTTTGATGCCTTCTGATTGCTAGGAAGATGCAAGGCAACTTTCACCTCCCTGATGATTCACTGAGGTCAGAGCCACACAGAGCAGAGGAAATGCTTCTGGTTATCCTCTGGGTATTGTCACCACCAGTTCCATCCTACTCGAAGTCAACAAGAGAGGGCCCTAAAAAGATCAGGCATGAGCAGTCAAGTTCAAAATCAGTCAGGAAGTCAAACGGGGATATTTCTATAGCCAGGATTTAATGGCTCAAGGCTTTGAGGTGTGCATGTTTATCTATATTTGCAACCTCATCAGGCATTCCTCACCAGAGACCCTCATCTACATTCTGGATAAACAACCTTGTCCATGTCATTTGCTGATTGCCTCCTCACACCCCAGCCTCCTGAGCCTGCCTCAGCTGTCTGCACTGCAAAGTGAAAGACACTTTTACCACATCAGCAAAACACCATGTTGAGCTGAGAGCTGCCTTGGGGTTTGTGGAATCCATAAATAGAAACCAGTTGACTGCAGGCTTTCACACCAAAGAAAACACAGATTGTGTTTGTGTGAAAGAGCCCATGACATGTCAAGGTCATCCCCAAGTAGCTCTCTGTAGATTAGTACTGTCCAACAGAGTTTTCTTCAACAATGAAAACATGTCATCTGACTATCTACGTACAGTAGCCCTGGCCATGAGTGACTACTGGGCATTTGGAATGTGCTAGTATACTTGAGGGGAAAGATCTTGAATTCTCTTTAGTTTAAATAACTGAGGTTTAAGTAGTGCTATGTGAGTCTGTAGGAGTTCTGAGTGACAAGGAATGCATCTTGATCTTTTGTTTAACAATTCCACAAAATTCACTAGAACCTAAGGTTGGGTAGCAGTTTCCGCCAAGATTAGAACCTTCCATTTTCAAAGGAAACTTCTTAAGACAGGATGTTTACAGAAGGGTGAAACATTCCATCCTGCAGGGAAGCTTTTAAGACAGGAAGTAAACAACTCAAAACAGTTCCAAGGAGTCCCTGAAATCAACCAGACTCACTAGGTCCCTCCTTCCCATGAGTATATAAGCAACAAAGACTTCCAATAGTCCCTCTCAGACAAGTCCAACTGAAAGACCTGGAAGGGACACTCCGCAACCTGTTGAGCTGTCTGCAGGTTGTACAGTGTGCCCTAGGTTTCCAGATGTCACCCACACTGAGGTGGGCTTTTGTGATGTAGCTGTCTTTGGGTGGTTTCTGCTCCTGTAAGTAACCCCAGTAAAACTCATGGTTCAACCAAGTTGGACTATAATGGTATCCATACCTTGGTCTGTCATTTGGCTTGCTATTTGGGTGAATGAGCATTTGTTCAGTCTTCACAGGAGTAGCCTTGACATATGTAAAAGTCAAATTCTACCCTAGCGGTAGCATAGTTAAACATGAGATTAATTAACTGCTAACCACAAGAGAAATCTGAACTAACCAGTCTGGAGCTCAAGATAATAACGGCCGAGCTTCTAGGTTAAATGTGAGTGCACCAGGTTCAGGAAGTGAAATTCACTGAGCAAACCTAGGTGTATAAGGGATTTGGAAAGGGCAGAACTTTCATCCTGGATCCTAACATCCATGTTGGTTTTACACAGGATGAGAAGAACCAGGAGAAGTTGAGCCACTCACGGGCGAAGTCTCCTGACTCCTTCTTGGAAACAACTTCGTTTTTAAGTACTACAAATTTTTGGATTACTACCCAAATCTTAGCATGAAGAAAGACAGCACCAGGGATGCAGATGGCTTAGTGGTTAAAAGCACTGACTGTTGTTCCAGAGGACCCATATTCAATTCCCAGCATCCACATGGTAGCTAGCAGCCATCTTTAACTCCAGTTCCAGAGGATCCAATGTCCTCTTCTGGCATATAAGGGCACTGTGAACATTGGTGAACATATATTAATGCAGGCAGAATACACATATAATAACAACAACAACAATAATATTAATAATAAAGGCAGCACCAGTGCTCAGCCCATGAGAGACACTTCCTCATGCAGTGGACACAGTGGACAATGGGTCAAAGTGCAGAGAATAGATGACTATGGAGGGCTCAGTCCTAAATGGACATTTGTAACAGCCCCTCACTGACCAAGGCTCAGGAACCATTACAGAAAAGGGGGCAGAGACTGTAAGAGCTAGAGGTCAAGGAAGACTGGAAAAAGCAATGCCTTCTGGACACCACAGGACCATTGCACTCAAGAAGTCATAGCAGCCATGGCTGCCTGTGCAAGACCAAGTCAGTCAACATCCCAGCATGGAGTGTGCTGGACAGTTTCATGTCAACTTAACACAAACCATAGTCATTTCTGAGACAAAGAAATCTCGGTTAAGAAAGTGTGCTGCGGGAGCTCCTTCCGCTCCTTCAGCCAATAGCCTTTAAGATACCAGCCCACTTGGGTGTGGTCTCTTTTGCTTTAAAAAGCAGCGGTAACCATGAGCTCTCTCTCTTGCTTCGGGCTCCACTTCTGGCTACTAGACTCCTTTCCTGGTCACTCAGAGGGCTGTTGCCTAGGATGGTGATCTGTAAGTTTTTCCCTTTAAATAAATAATCCTTTTGTTAATTATAATTCCAAACTGGTGTGGGATTGTTTTGTATCTTACACCTTCAGAAGTGCCTCCATAAGATCAGACTGTAGACAAACCTGTAGGGCATTTTCTTAATTGATGATTGATGTGGGAGGGCCCAGCCCATTGCAGGTGGTGCCATCCCTGGGCTGGTGGTCCTGGGTTCCATAAGAAAGCAGGATGAGCAAGTGCAAGCCAGTAAGCAACACCCTTCTATGACTCTGCATCAGCTCCTGCCTCTGGGTTCCTTCCCTATTTGAGTTCCTCTCTTGACTCCTTTAATGATGAACTGTGATATAGAAGTGTAAGCAAAATAAACCTTTTCTTCCCCAAGTTGCTTTGGTCATGGTGTTTCATCACAGCAACCCTAACTAGGACAGAGGAGGAGGGGCTCACAAGTCACCACCCATAAACTGAGGAGCAGCGGATAGCTGCTGGGGGAGTGATGTGGAATTCCCCTCTGTATGCCGTGAATATGTTTTATTACCATTGATTAATAAAGAAGCTGCTTCAGCCAATGCTTGAGCAGAGTAAAGCCAGGTGGGAAATCCAAACAGAGATGTATAGAGAGAGTAGGTGGAGTCAGAGAGAAGCCATGTAGCTGCTGAAGGAGAAAGACACTGCCAGAAACTTCCCAGCAAGCCACAGCCTTGTGGTGATACAGAGATGAATAGAAACGGGTTAATTTAAGATGTAAGAGCTAGCTAGAAATATGCTTAAGCTATTGGACAAGTAGTGTTGTATTAATATACAACTTTGTGTGATTTAGGTCTGGGTGTCTGGGAACAAGCTAGCAGAGGAGGACAATCTTTTTTTTTATGCACTGTGTCCTCTGGTAGGTTGCTCATGCTCCAGGGGACAGCCCACATCCATCCACATGTGGTATCACTGATTGAAAAAGAAGAGGACATGAAGTTGGGGGGTAGGTGTTGGGGTCTGGAAGAAGTTGGAGGAGGTGTTGAGATCACAGAATTGAGCAAAATACATTGTTTGCTTCTATGAAATTCTCAAAGAATAAATTAAAAATACAACAATAGAAAAAGATAGTACAATGGGTTTTGTTTTCTCTTTGTTTATTAAATAGATATCTCTTTCCAGTTCTTCCATGATTCTTGGATAATGCAAGCGTTATGCCCTGTCAGGCAGAGTCCACCCCTAATTTACCCACAGACACGGGGGCAAGGATAAGAGAGCAGCCAGGCACGACTGTGGTCTGCACATGCACCTGGCATTGCTTCTCCTTTTATTTAACCCACTGAGCTCTGAACTGCCAGTCCACCTAAAGAGATCCAGTTGGTTCTAATTGTTATGTTCTTGGTTCAGTGACAATATACAGCAATGCCCCTAGCTATAAAACACACATAAATAGCATATTACCATGATATAGGGCAACGAAAACATTTTGAAAGTCATGGCAGAATCCAGTCCTGTCTGCCTTTTGTTGGGTTAGCAAGCAGGAGTGTCAATCCATGAGGAATATCTCCATGACAGACCCTCGGGTTTTGCTCAGTCACTTTAAGGAATTCACCAAAACCATGAGACATTTCAAAATCAAATTCTTCTTGGCATAAGGAAAACTGACTCCTCCTGTCACTATAAAGCATTAGCTTTGGTGACTCCAAGGTGGCCTCTTTGGCAAAGTTGAGGCCCAATCTCAGAATGGAGAGGAAGATGGTATCAACTTGGTGGATGTGCACAAAGCACTGCCCAATGAGAAGTCTTTACTATACTAACGTTGCATTTCTGACCCTCTGAGGACTTGCGACATCAAAGGAAACCCGTGGATGACTCGCTGGGCTGGGCTGGTGTGTTTTGGGTTCCTGGTAACAAAGGCAAAAAGGTCAGTGTGCTCACTGGCTGGGCCTGAGGCTCAGTGCTCACCTGAGAAGCATGAGGAAGCAGAGATGAACAACTGTATAGAGACACACCCTCTCCTCCTTTTTCTTCAGCAGCAGACACTCTGGTGCTTTCCAAGCCCAAGACCAAGCTCATTCCCAGAATCCAAGACCCACGTTTAACAAACGATATTACAGATGCAAAGATTCCCTGTTTTGTTGTGTTTACTAATTTTCCTGTGGAAGTTCTTGCTTTACCTGATAGGGTTTTTTTTCTTCTTCTTTTAAAACATAAGATATTTGTGGACATCTTCAAATAGCACACATTCCTTCTAAAAGAGCAAAAGCAAAACAGAAGCACTGACTGGAAATTTGCCACTCCATGTCTCCTGCAGCATTGTGTGGTGCTGGTTTCTCATTAGGAAACCTTCCAAATTAACCTGGGCTCCTCTACAAGGCCAGTGACACAAACCTAACACGTGCTGGTAAGCCTAGCCCCTGGGAGGCTGAGACATGAGTTCAAACTAGCCTGAGCCACACGGGGAGATCCTGTCTCAAAAGCAAAGAAGATGCGTGCAACCCATTTTCCCTGCCAGCCCAGAGAGCAGCAGTTCAGACTGCAAGGCATGGTAAGCATATCGAATATCTTAAATAATGCAGGGGGGGCAGGATGAATTATTCAGCTGCAGTGGAACGTTGTGGATCTGTGCGGGAAAGTCTTGCAGCTTTCCGTTACAGGTTTCCAATAAGGAAAGGAACCCTGCTTGGTGGATGGAGCTGTCTACGCCAGGGTCTCTCTGGAGGGTGCCTTCTGCTGGGAGTGCTGGGGGTTTTTGCAGTTGTTTGCTTCTGTTTGCGCTGCTGGGTTGCACAAATGTACTGCCGCTTTCTAAATTTATCACGGGTTTATTTCTGTTTATCTCAACAGGAGGAATGGATTAGCGGGCAAGGCACAAGCCAGGTTATGAAACATTCATATGCCCTCTAAAACTGAATGGTAAAGAGATGGAATCGCTAAAAACAACCAGAAAAAATTGACTGACAGCAAGTGAAGGCCCCAGAAGAGAAGAAGGAAGGATGGCCATTTGTGTTAAATATTCATTTAGGTATAAAACATTCTTAAAGTCCATGGTTTTAGGCCAAACTGGAAAGAGTTCACCTGTCCCATGAGTTGTGATTCATAGCAAAAATAAATAAATAAATAAATCCTTGTGAGTTCTGTCCTAAAATGTGCCGACCATGTTACACCTGAGCTCTGTCTACCACCCAGCAAGCTCTTTTCTAGCAATCAATGGCCTGTTCCACACCCTAATCGCACACCCTATTGAGACAGAAGCCAGCAATGAAGAGCGGTCACACTTGGCATGTGCTCATTTAGACAATCTTTTTTCCTGCTAACTTTCCTAGACATTTAATGCCTGAGCTGAGGTCTGCAGCCTAAAATCTTATTCTTCCACCTATATTGAATGTGGTCTGTCTTAGGATGCCTCTAAAACACTGGAGACTGAAGAAATCCTGCCACAGATGTGGGGTGTGTGAGCCTTGTAACCTTACACTTGGTGCTGATCACAGCACCCCAGAAACATCTCAAGCTCTTCCTATGATGTAAGAAGCTCACCACAGTGGGCACACCAGGCACAGTTTAGGAAGCCTCCTGGAACTCAGAGAGGGCACTGCCTTAGAAACAGGTCTGTGTCTACAAAAACATTGTCCCCAAGCATATCACTTGGGAACATTTAAAAAGACTGGTTCTTAGGCCTGATTTTGTCTAAATGGTCTGGAAGAGCCCCAAGAGCTTGCACAAGTACACCAAGTGCTTCTGGGGTGTGCTGCACTGAGGTCCCAGGGTACCAGACATAGGTTTATATAGGCTCCACAATACCTCATATTCAGCACAAGCATGTATTCTTTAGGAATCCAGCATTTGGAACCATACCCCAAGTGTCTATCAGGGTATGGCATGAATCAGGCTATACATTCCTAAGTCAAAAGCCCCCTGAGGCACGTGCTGCTCTCATAGAAGACCCAAGTCCCCTTCTGAGCAACCACACGGCAGCTCATAACCATCCATCCATAGCTTCACTTCCAGAGTGCCTGACTCCTTCTCTGGTCTCTCATGGGACTGCACACACAACTACACATCTATACATGTGGGCAAATCACTCAGACACATGAAATAAGTGAAGCTTTAATACTCCAGTGCTCAGGGAAGACCCCATGAGGGGAAAGGCTGAAATGGGATTGAGCAAAAAAGAGTTCCAGGCATCGGAGGGTTAAGTGGTTCTGGAAGTCTGCATCTTACCCCACTGATAGAGCTCACCATCTTCCATAGTGACTGACCCACAGCAGCCCCTATCCTCCCAAAGCTTCGAGTCGCAATGCCTGGTCTTCTGTGGGCACACCTAGAACACTGGTCCCCTAAGATTCTGTCCCTGTGACAATCCCTCACCCCTCTGAAGTTTTACAAGTCTATACTGAAACTATCAGAAGATGAAGAAGGGTCTAACCCAAGAGCATCACCCCCACCCTCACAAGACATCACCATGGTAGCATGGACACCAGCACTCTAGACCCTGGAAAGGCATGGAACAGAAAAAGAGTTATAGGAGATGGAGGGGGTCTCCTAGACTTCCAAAACTGAGCTTCCCTGTAGGGTCAGTGCTAGATCTAGGTCGTAACTAGAATCATGCCACACGGCCCAGGATGAAGATGCATATGTAGCAGCTTTCATCAGCCTGGAGATGCAGATTCATGTGTGTAGATCTCAGAGGTACTAGAAGTTGGGGCAAAGACAGGAAACCTGAATAGCCCCATACCCTACTGTTTCTTGAGCTGTACATAGCCCTGAGCTCCTGGTTGGCAGCCGCTGTGCTATTTACAGAATCAAGCTTTGACTGTTCCAAGGCCTATTAGCACCAAGCAGGAGCCTTTGTTGCTGGTGGCACCCTGTGTCTCTATGGATGAGCCATTTATCAGGCCCATTGAGCTCCCCAGCAACCCAGACTAGGAATGGTACTAGCTACAGGCTGGCTCACAGCTAGAGAGCTCAGTTTAGAGTGCAGGGTAGGAGTTGGGGGGTGGTCTGCAAAGCAGCACAGATGTAGTCAACAGCTCTGAACTCTATCTGGCCAGCATCTGGAGCTGGAGAAGAGCTGGGAGCCAGCACTGACCCTATGGGGCATGTGTGTACAGAAATGCCCCCATGTTAATGTGAGGTGGGCTGTGGCAAATTGGAGCCACACTGAGGCAGTAAAAGGGAGGATAAAAAGACAAAGGATACATTCTCAGACACCTCTCTTACCGTTCCAGGAGCAGGGATGAGAGCAGGGTGGAAGAGAACTGGAGGACAGAGGGTACACAGACGGTAACATCCTTACAGGATTACAGGAGTCAAGCGTTCTGAGAACAGTGCTCATCACACCCTTAAGACTCCCAGATTAGACTGGGATGTGGGATCTGGCCTTCAAAGGATGTGGGATCTGGGCTTAAGGGTCACCTTGATCATCACTGTAAAGAAATGGTTGTGGCCACACTGGAAACTTTTACGTGTCCAGGTGACCTCACAAAATCCTATGTCCTCTTCAAGCCAAACGCAGGGAATAGCTGTGCACCTGACTAAAACCCTTCACTCCATCATCCCTCCAGCTCATTGGCTACTCAATGTGGCTCTCAGAAAGCACAGCCCATGGCACATTCACACTCCAAATGGGCTGCCTAGAGGCAGTGTTGGGACCCACACCTGCACAGCCACCCTTTGGCTGAACTTGACGGCCCTGTTCAAGGCATGCTTTCCCTAAAATCCCCCACTGGGAATAGAAAGAACCAGCAATTCAATAACTCCACTAAGTTTCTAGCTAGGCAAAGACAGTTCTCTCTGGGGTCTGATTGGTGTTGTACAGACCTCAACACTCTCTGCTGATGCTGAGGTCGCCTTGAAGCTTTGCAAACTCCTCAGGAAACACAGCATACACCATTACCGTCAGGTTCAGCACCAGGGCCACTATCTTATTTTTTTCCCACCAACTGATCACTTAACTGCTATGCATGTCAGTAGCTTGAAACCATCAAATTTCTCTCCCTGAATATTTTCAGAACAGCTTTGAGAAGCATCCTCTTGAAGTTCTGAAATGTCATCTTCATTCTCTTGTCCAAGCACCAGCATTCCCATTCCTCACTCACACCAGACACATTCCAGATGAAATTATCTAGTGAACCCTATTTGGATCTCTTCCTAGGCAAACACGTGGGCTTGTCTACAGGAAACTCTTCACAGAAAAAGACAGCCAGAAAGGAGTTGGGGAGATGGGGGTTTCTGAAGTGTGTTCTTGGGGTATCCATGTGGGATAGCTTCCCTTCAGTGTCAACATGGCTAAACCTGAAATCACCTAAAAGACACAACTTCTGAGCCTATCTATGAGGGTGTTTCCAAGGAGGTCTAAGAGGAGAGAAGACCCACCCTGGATGTAAGAGCACCATCCCGTGGTCTGGGGTCCCATACTGAATCAAAAGGAGGTGGTACAGCAGTGCCCATCTCTCTACTGTGTGGGACCGTAATGGACCGTATCTCCAAGCTGTGAGCCAAAAGAAACCATTCCTTCTCTATGTTGCCTTTGCCAGGCATCTTGTCACTGCAACAAGAAGTGTGACTGAGACACAATGCTGATAGCTGGGTGGGAGGGAGATCCTCAGCCACCTGTGTCCTTATCAACCTGTGATTCCACCCAAGTAGAGCTACCAAAACTGGGTATACAATACATACACACATAGTCTGCCCATTGCTCCCTTTAACTGCCACTTCTTGGTCACCAGACCAGTGCTTCTAATGAAAGCCTGTCTCCTATCCCCTGCTTCAAAAGCTCCAGATCCATCCCAAGACACACAAGCCAAGGATTTGCTTTACTGAGAATCACTGACCTCTGTTTCCCTGACACTTTGCTTGAGGGGGTGACTACAATGTGTACAGTGAGTACTAAGAGCTAGTAACCTTCATGTGTGCCACCGTTCCCCCATGTATCTCCTCAGCTGGCTCCCTGCGTTCCCCAAACATCACCTAAGTCCCCAAGCTACCTAACCTAGCATCAGGCAGTCTCCAGCCCACTTAAAGCCTAAAAGCTCCATGTCACTGGCAGAATGCACGCAGGCAGCTGAATCCCAGAGGGAGGGAGGAAACCACAGAGCAGAGCTCCCTGGAAATCTAAGTCAATCCATGTGTTCAAAAAGAACTGTAAGGGACAACAAAGGTGCATGTGTTAGGTGCCATCACCACAAGCCAACAGCAATCATTGTACAGATCAAACCACCCTTGGGGCCTCCAGGGTGGGATCCCTTGGAGTGGGTCTCTCTAGGAGTTTCACTTGTACATGTCAGAGAAGTTTGTTGTCAATGCTTTGCCTACTATTTCAGATACAAACGGTTTTCTGCAGCATTAACCCCAACTCCTACATGTATGATAACTAATGTTGACTGTGTGTTAGAAAATGAACATGCTGTGTTCACAGGTGACAGTTTTAACTGTCTTGTCCATCAAACACTACAGACTTATGCATTCAATTGCACACTGAGTCTCCGATGACATCTAATGGAGACCTCAGAAATTCTCATCATAAATATTGCTCTTTGTACCCAAACCCTCTCGTCCCTCAGCAATCTCTATCAACAGCAGCTCTAACCTCCAAACGATTCTGGCCGTATTCTTGACCAAGGACTCTTTCCACCTCCACCCAAACTCCAGTCCCAACAGGTCCTCACTTTCAACCTCATGGCCATAGAACTCATGTGCAGAGCAAACCACATTTATTCTCCGGCTTTTTAAACCCAGCACCCAGCTTCCTTCCATGAGACAAAGAGCCCAAAGTACTAGTGTAGCTGTGAATTCTACAGATCCCAGGGAGCCAGAACAGCAAAAGTCCTAGGGACCTTCATCAAAGAGAACAAACAAGTTGTATGTTGTTCAAGACTTTGTTGGTTCAGGTGACCAACAAAGTCACCTGAGTCAACAAAGTCAGAATACATTCTTCCAAACCATCAACTGGACTTACAGCCACTGCTACAGGAAAGCAAGAGATACTATCTCTCTCTGCCCCATTCCTAAAAGGCTGTCTGCTTGAAACAGCGAGCCCTTCTTCCATCGTGAATATTCAATGTGTACCTATCACAAGGTATACATTTTAAAATTATTTTTAAAAAATCCAAAGTGGTCAACATCACCTGATAAAAAGAGATAAAGCTGTATTGTTTCGGAAGACTGACTTCACCAGATTTAGGAGGATGAGAAGCAATCTCTGAAATAGAAGAATTTTTTTCAGTGCAATATATGATTCTTTTTAAGAAACCAGGTTGCATATTCTAATAATTAATTAGGAATTCTATGTAAACATATTTGCTCCTATGTAGTTCTGGCTTAAAATAATCTCTGCAGTTCAGATCTGGGATGTCCCTCGAAGCCCATGTACTAAAGACTTGGGGCTATTGGAAAGGATGGGTCCTTTAAGGGGTGGAGCCCAGTTGGGAAGAAGTTAGGTCATAAGGAAGATGTCCTTAAGGAGAACATTAGACTCTTGCCTCTTCCTGTCTCTCTCTTTGCTTCCTAGAACCATGAAATGAATACTCCACTCCATGTTGCTCTGTCTGTCCAGGTCCAGGTCTCTGAAACTGTGAGCCAAAATGAACCTTTCTTGCTGGTCTTTGCTGTTGAGCTCAGTACCCCATGGGTGATAGGAAGGTAACAGCACTCTGACCGCACAGCTGTTTGTCTCTTTCCATTACATAAGCTTAGAACTTCGTGCTCTATGTAAAAATCAATT
The DNA here is from genome assembly GCA_004026605.1 of Ondatra zibethicus. Lineage (NCBI taxonomy): Eukaryota > Metazoa > Chordata > Mammalia > Rodentia > Cricetidae > Ondatra > Ondatra zibethicus. The sequence continues at coordinate 12,804 of PVIU01024473.1, forward strand.
CCCTTCTTCACACTGTGGTCTTATCTAGGAAACAAGATGGCCCATGGCTTCAGTAGATGACCGAGGAAAATAAACATAGGGCACATTGAGAGTAGGGCAGAGAGATTGGGTTTAAGCCATGATTACGGTCAAGCTACTTGCAAAATGCTCAAAATACTAATGAATAATACACAACAGCAAGAAATCCGGGAAGAGGCTGGGGGCCTCTCAATTACAGCAGGTCATGCTTTGTGGAAATTTTTAATGTGATGCATAGAATTTGTGATGTACCAGGGAGGCAGCCTGGGTGAAGTCAAAGGATGGGGATACTGAAAGCTAGAACCCCAATCTTAGCAAGGGTCAACTGGCTGGGGATATGTCCCTGGGATTTTTTTTTGGGGGGGCCAACCCATGTGGCTGACAAACCTTTCTAGTGCTAAGGAATGGTGTGTGCTGCCTTCCCTTGCACCTCATCCTTTCAAATCTACTGCTGTGGCATTGCCTACAGAGAGTCCCTATCCTGTGTGACTACAGAAGATGAGGCTCTGCGGACAATTTCTCCAAGTATTTTAGCTTTCCAACAACCGTCCTGTCTGGCTGATCAGGAGCAGAGTTCTGCATGTCAGTTGTACTTGAATCAGGTTACATTTGGAAGAAGCTGCCTGCCGTACATTAAAGGGTCATCTCATGGGTTTAAAGGCAAATAAAGTCCTTGAAAGTTATTAACGTTATTTATGCTTTCCGCAGAGAGAGAGCTTAATTAATAAATCTACTCCTAACTCTAAAAATTCTCCTAAAAAGTTATCCAAACACAGATTGTTCCAATGCCTAGATTCTTCTACTGGAGAAGCCGGTGTCCAGGCAACCCACACATCTTCCTCTGGAGGTTTTCCCATGCCAGCCTGGTACTCACGTGCCCTCCTTGCTTCTTCTGAACTGTACCCATAGTTTTCCTTTCCACTTTTTAACCTTGTCTCAGGCTCCGCTTTGATTGTCTTCACGCTTGCCGTTTTCCTGAAATTAGAGCATTTTGGTTACAGCTTCTGCTCAGCAAAGCTAGATGGCCTGTACATTCGTGCACACCAGCGAGAGGGAGGGATGGGGCTCATCATGGAAGGTCTGTGGACTCTGCTCCCGAAATGCCCCTAAGTAAATACAGGGTCAGTAACCTACGACTCCTGAGCCCAGCTATTCCACCAGCTGTTGCTGAAATCCAGGCACATCCGCTTGTCATCACAATTTCTGGGGCTGATTTCATGTCACAGCAGAACTCAGGGGTTGTAGAAAAGACTTCATGGTTGGCAAAACCAAAAGTATTACTGTGTATCCCTTTGTACAAAACAGTGGGTTGATCTCCAAAACAGAGCGGAGATGAGTACAGATCCCCAGGGGAGCAAAGTTGGATGATGGATACCCAGAGAATGAAAAACGTTTATACTCAACTCCCAAGAGCATCTGCTAAGGAAACAATTGTGATGTATGCCTGAAGATGGCTCATACATGAGCTACACATGACCCAAGGGGCCAACCTAAGTGAGCAATGGACTTCCGTGCTGCCCATAAAAATGTGATAGGCAAGAGCTCCCACATACTGCAGGGGACAGTGGACATGGGACTGCTATTGTACAACAGTGGAGCAGTCACCTACCATGTGTCCAGGCCCTCACTGCCATGGAGATGACATAGAACTCTGAACAAGATGGACACTCAAGTTCTCCACAGGGACACAAGAGAACACTCAGAGAATGATATTCCCTTCCTACTGGAACAACCTGAAAACTGTCGAAGTCCCACATAAAGCTGTGGAGAATAAACGCCATATACAGCTAGAACACAGCATCATGTCATCAGAAAATATCTCCACCCACATGGCACAGTGTGCATAGGCCTCACTGTAGAAAGCCCTGGAAAGCAGACATGTTTGGATGAGGATGTGTGACGATTCATTTACGTAGATCTAAGCTTAAGATGTGGGAAAATATGTCAGAAGTATGTTACCTTTGGGGGCAAGGAGACAATGATCTCAGGGAGGTCTGAGAGGAGCTTGGTGGGGCTACCGACTCGCTAGTTCTGAATTTTGGCCAAGGCCACAGCACAGGTACCTAAGAACTCCATGCTGTGCACACCTTCCTCCACTCACATTTGTAATGAAAATCTTGTGAACCATTACTTTGTAAAACAAATCTATGCCCACAGAAATGTTCGAGATGTTTTAAATTAAGCATATATGTATGTGTCTGTGTGTGGTATGAATATGTGACTGCAGATGCCCATAGGAGTGAAAATGGGGGTGTCCAATACCCCAGAGCTGGAGTTAGAGGTGGGCATGAGCGGCTGGCATGAGCACTGAATTCAGGTCCTGCGCAACAGCGGAAAATGCTCTTAACCTCTGAGCCATCCCTCCAGTCCCTCTAATAAAATTGCCTTATTTATAAAAATGTCTATAGTGTTTGCTGACATAGACAGTTGCTTGTGTTTTGCAAGCAGAAAAGACAGATACTAAAACTACATACATGCCTTTCACGAAACAATGAAATTAAAACCATTTGAAGAAGAAAAGAAACCTTCCAGACCAAAGTACTATTTGTTAGCAGAAAAAAAAAACATTCAAATAGTGTCAGATAAAAAGAACACGCTATTAAATAACAGTTGTGAGGGTCTGGATTGCACAAAATGCCTGCATTCATATCTCTGCTTGTGTACATGATCACACACACATGCATACACTAACATATGTAAGAGAAATTACCTCTAGACAATGGATCTACAGGTAACATTAACATTGTTTCTCAGATCTATTCATGTTTAATTTCTTTTCTACATTAAATATGTACTGAATCTTTAAGAAAAAATATGTATGGTTATTTTAATGCAAAAATGTAAGTGGCTGGAGACAGCAGTGTGGACAAATGGGAAGGAAAAGGCCAGGAGATATGGACAGGCAGTAAGTCACCATCATGCCCCCAGGACGAGGCAATCCGTTCTATCCCAGGACCTGACTCTGGGAGCAGCTGCCCTCTTTACAACCCTGACTCTGCCACAAGCAGAATGTTAGAAATGTCATCTCTCTGCTTCAGTACCCTCAGCCACAAAATGGGAAAGGTCTATACAACCATGGTAAGAAACCAGCAAGACTGAAACCTGTGCAGAGCTCAGAGCAGCACCCAACTGTTAAGGGTATGAGTGTAACAGAGGGAGGGGGTCTTAGCTGTTGTCATGGCTACCCATGTCACTGTATGTGCCTATTGTTATTCTCCAGCATTTTGCTGAATAACTATGGGCTCCTTTACTGAGCCTTGAAATCCTCTAAGATCCTGAGAGCAGAACCAAAGGTTGTGGCAACCCTCACCCTGTTCAGCCAGGAGGAATCCAGGCTATGAGCACCTGGTAACCACGGTCAAGAGAAATGCTAAAATATGCACCAGGATCTGTTTCCTTGCTCTCCCTCATCTCACATCAGGCCCCAAAGACCAGTTTTGAGACCATTGCTGCATGATGTCTCAGAATGTAGCTGCCTCTCTCAGAACCGGAATTTTTTTTTTAACCAGGGCCGGAAGATGAATGGAAAGAATCTGTTGCTTGGTAACCATTACACATTCATTCATGATACTGTACATAGCCAAAGAGGTTTTCAAATTTCAGAGCCTAGAAACTTTATATTATCTAATAAACACTGACTGCTGGATGTGGCTGTAGACACCTTCAACAAAACTGCTGTATCTGAAACACTCTGGGTGACTCTGAAAGTAGAGACATTCGCACTGGCTACCATGTATTCCTGTGAATATACCTGCTACCATGTATTCTTGTGACCATATTAGCTACCACGTATTCCTGTGAACATACCAGCTACCATGTATTCTTGTGAGCATACCAGCTACCATGTATTCCTGTGAACATACCAGCTACCATGTATTCTTGTGAGCATACCAGCTACCATGTATTCCTGTGAACATACTAACTATCATGTATTCCTGTGAATATACCAGCTACCATGTATTCCTGTGAACATACCAGCTACCATGAATTCCTGTGAACATACCAGCTACCATGTATTCCTGTGACCATACCAGCTACGATGCATTCCTATGAACATACCAGATACCATGTATTACTATGAACATACTGACCACCCTGTATTTCTGTGAACATGCTGGCTATCAAGTACTCTTATGAACACACTTGGCTACTGTGTATTCCTGTGAACATACTGGCTACCATGCATTCTTGTGAACACACCAGATACCATGTATTCCTAAGAACACACATCTACTGTGTATCCCTGTGAACATACCAGCTAGCATGTGTCCCTGTGAACATACCAGCTAGCATATATTCCTGTGAACATACCAGCTAGCATGTATTCCTGTGAACATACCAGCTAGCATGTATTCCTGTGAACACACCAGATACCATGTATTCCTAAGAACACACATCTACTGTGTATCCCTGTGAACATACCAGCTAGCATGTATCCCTGTGAATCTGGACTTAGTTCCCTTAAAAGTGTTTGCAGTTGAGTGGTAGTGGTGCACACCTTTAATTCTAGCACTCAAGAGGCAAAGGCAGGTGGATCTCTGTGAGTTTGAGGCCAACCTGGTATACAGAGCTAGTTCCAGGACAGCTAGGGCTGTTACAGAGAAGTCCTGTCTCAAAAAACAATAAATAGATAGATAGATAGATAGATAGATAGATAGATAGATAGATAGATAGATAGATAGATAGATAGAGTGTCTACGGACACTCTGGATGGTGTATGAAACATAGGAATTTTTGGAATTTTTCACTCCTGTCTTCTAGCGCTGGGACGAGCCGCAGACAGTGTCTAATTTGTCTACTGCCATATGCCTTATAGGCATCTGTCTGGCACAGCTTTCTGTCCTGCAACATGCCTCAAGTCCCAGTGCAATCTGTGCAGGTGCATTGACTCAAAGCAGGCAGGACAACAGTCACAGGGCACAGCGCCCTCTTGTGGAGAGAACTGTAAATGTCAGCTGCTCAGTCAACCTCCGTCTCCTTAGAGAGCCTAAGCAAGTCTGCTATAGACAGCCCAAGGTTGCTTTATGAGTTTGTGATTGGATATGTTTTTCAGAGTGTCTGACTGCAGTACATATTGAGTAGCAAACCCTATAGTCCCATGCATGAGTGTTGCCATGATTACTTGGCTTTGTTTTGGCAAAAAGTTAAAGACGTTTCCAACTTACCTTATTTCATTTTGATAGCTAGATTCTGAAAAATAAAAGAGGGTGTGGGAGAAAGAAAATCCCATTAGCAAAACGAGGACAGTGGTTCTAAAAGCAACTCTATTTTTTTTAAAAGATTTATATATTTATTTAGTATGTATACAATATTCTGCCTTCATGTATGCTGGCATGCAGAAGAGGGCATCAGATCTCATTACAGATGGTTGTGAGCCACCATGTGGTTGCTGGGAATTGAACTCAGGACCTCTGGAAGAGCAGCCAGTGCTCTTAACCACTGAGCCATCTCTCCAGGCCCTGCAACTCTAATTTTTATTGACTCTCTGATGTGATAAACTTCACTTTGACTCGGTCCATATTCAAAGTAACCCTGCACTAAACTAGTAGACAACTAAAGCCCAGGAACACAGACTCAGTGTCAGAGTAGTAAATATTCTGTGGGAACCAGAAAGATAATGGATGCCCCTTGTGTACCCAGTGAATACTGATTGAATTTGATACCCAGTGTTGCGCAGGCTCTAAGTAGCCAAGCCAGCCACATGAGTCGTTGGTTGCCTACTGTGTGCCAGCCTACCAGAAAGTATATTCGCATTTGACTATTGCAACAGTCCAGGACAGAGACGCTGGTGTTGCCGTAGTCTGCCAAGAAAGACACCACTATGTTGATAGAACTTAGCTCCTTAACGCCAAGGTCCATTTTCAATCAATGTCATATGTGCCAACAGTGTCACCGCACACAGAGCAACAACAAAGCTGCCATTCCTTCCCTAGCCAATGGTTCCAATCAATGGATTTTGGGACAAGAAGGATTCCAGAATACAGACTCTAAGCCACATATGTCTCCTCAGTCTGTGTGCAGGGCCCATGTTCTTCACAACCTCACTCACCTAACCAAGCCTTCCACATGCCTCGCTCTGCTGAGGTCTGGAAAATATCCATTTCCCTTATTATATTTTTGGGGGGGGGTAATAGTCTCAACCTATTTTCAGTTCTAATAACATTATCTGATTTAGGTTTCCAAATAAACTCTGAAATGCTTTTATCTGCATTGCAAGGAACTCCGGTCTCCCTCCATCAATACCCTCCATTGGTGGGAAAAGCCACATGTCCCATTCAGGTGGAGATGGGTGCAGGATTTGGGGCCATTCTCTCCACACTGCCATCCCAAGGCCTCTGATAAGAGGCAGCAGGACCCTCAGTCAGCTCTCAACCAGAGGCACATGGGGAATTCCCCAGGGTGCAGACACTCCTGGGGGAAAATGTTTAATACATTTTATAGATTGAAATGATCATATTGGGAAGGTTCAGAAGGTCACTGAGTATTTACAGTCATGTTACTATGCAGTATAATTTCACTACAGCCACATGTGATCTGGTGGCAGGGGGAAAACATTGTAACTGGGTTTGTGGCAGGTCTCTGTTCACAGCTCTAGACTTTTAGCAGTAAGGGAAGGAAAGAAATCCCCCCCACTGGCATAGGCTTTTTGAAATTACATAAAGGACAATGATGTGGGATTCACCTCTGTATGCTATGAATTTATTTTGTTACCATTGGTTAATAAAGAAGCTACTTTGACCTATGGCAGGGCAGAATAGAGCTAGGCAGGAAAAACTAAACTGAATGCTGGGAGAAAGAAGGCAGAGTCAGCGAGACGTCATGTAGCTGCTGAAAAACAAAGACACTGGAAACTTAAGAGTAGGCCACAACCTCAGAGTGATAAACAGATTAATAGAAATGGGTTCATTTAAGATATAAGAACTAGAAAGAAATATGCCTGAACCATTGGTCAAGCAATTTTGTAATTAATAGAGTTTTTGTGTGATTATTCAAGTAACTGGGAAACTAAAGGGCAGTCTCCATTTACAGGACAAAATTTAAGATACACATCACAGAAATATTTTTTAAGCCAGAGTCTTACTATGTAAACACAAGGGCCTGTAGTTCACTGTGTAGGCTGGCTAGCCTCAAAGTTGTGACAATCCTCCAGCCTCAGCTTCCAGAGTATTAGAATTGCACACATGGGCCTCCGCCCCTGGATCAGGACTCTTAATATGCATTTTTAATCTTTATAACAAATCTATAGGATGGCATTTTCAGAAACTCAAACTGAAATAAAGAAGAGAAATTACCTAGGCTATTTACAGAACAACACCCACCAACCAACCTTATTACGGGGCTAAAGTGGGTCAGACAGGAACCTATGAGAAGGTGAAAACCCTCAAACCTCAGAACTCCCCACCAGTTCATGAATGCTCTGTGGCGAATCCCCAGCTGAAGGCGCGGCCCAATCCTCAGTACCTTCACAAAGAAATGGAAAACATTTGAACCGTTCTCTTTTAAAATCCACTACACAGCGAGCGAGGAATGGGTCTGCGGCAAGTGGGCAACTCCTTGGTCAAACCACAATCTCATCTTGAGTTCACAGACTTTCACTGCTCTCTGGCTTCCCCTTGGCAAGGAATAAAATGAACCCCCAAATCAAAGCCTGATCCGTGAAGGAGCTACAGCCAGACCCTGTCTTACGCTAGATCATGGGATTTACCAGGCATGTCTCGCTGAGAGAGAGATCAATGGAAAAGAGTCAGTAGATCCACCTGGCGCACACACAAAGTGCTCACAAATTTAACAACGCAAATCAAGTGACAGGCACCCAAACATCACACCTCAGCTCTTACAAAAAATAATTTAACTGTAGAAAGTGTTCAAATCAGAGAAAAGACAAGGATTCGGCACTAAGAAAGTTCTGGGCTGTCACATGTCAAATCATCCTTTGGCACTCAGGTTCAGACTGTCAAACTCTGTGACAAGACCCCTCATTCTAGACCCCGATCTCCAGACCAACAGCAGCTTCCACATAGCTGGGAGGGTCCCAGCACATTTATTCACGAGATGTATGTGATGTTTCCATTGACTTAGCGTGTGCCATGTTTTCCTTTTTACCTCTGCAGCCACCCTCACCTGTGTGGGAGCATTTTAAACCCCACAAAATGGGGAAAACATGTCCTAACCAATGTTATTCTAGAAGAGCATTGTTTGTTGTAGGACATATCACCACAGCTGCCTATCCTTGAAAATAAACACAAGTCAAGTAACCCAGGCCTCTAGCAAGATCTCATCTATCACCTTCTCAGATGTGGGAACAGCCTGGTCTCCGGATAGGGTTTCCTGGGCCCTAGAGGAACGGCTCTCTCTTCCCTGTACCCTTCCCATGGTTTCAGTCAAAGACTGAAATCCTTGCCTCTTAGTTTCAATTTTGCTTTGCTCAGCATCCCTATTACCTCTGTCCCAGCACATTAAGGCAGAACAGGAGTGAAAAACATAAATATGTAAATTTGCAGGCACTGTGACAAGTTGATGTGAGTAGGCATTGGGAAATTACTAGATGGAGCCGAACCATACACCCATCATTCCATACATGAATCACTTTTAAAGGAAAAACATTAAAGATCTATTTTCAAACCATGATATATTATGACTGATACAGGTCTCCAGAACACGATTGCTCTAAACAAAGCCTTGTGTCCTTTAACCAGCATGTCCCGGTCCCTCATCCCTAACTCTGGAAACCACCATTCCACTTTACTTCTGTTGTTGAGTATTGCCACAAACAAGCAGGATCACACCACACTTGTCTTTCTATAACTGACTCATTTTTTTAATGTGTTCAGTTTTATCGTGTTGTTCTAAATAACAGGATTTCTACATTTTTGAAGGCTAAATGGTATCCCCTTGTGTGAATAAATGTTAAGTATTATGTATATATGTGTATGTTCATATACGTGCTTGTATGTGTGCTCATGTGTGCCTATGTATGTCTATGTGCGTATGTGTATATTCATGTATGTATGCATGAATGTATGTATGCATGCGTGTATATGTATACATATGTATAAGTGTGTTCATGTGTGTATATGCATTATGTGATTGTGTGTATATGTCTGTATGCATGTATGTGTATGTATGTGTGTGTCCATGTATGTATGCATATGTGAATGTAATGTGTGTGTTCACTATGTATATCCAGATGTGTTCATGTGTGTATATGTATGCATGTATGTGTACTTGTATACATGTGTGTATTGCGCTCATATGTGCATGCATGTGTGTAGCACTGCCTTTACACAGTCATCTGTTGATGAACACTCAACCTGCTTTGGTATCTTATCTATCATGAACTGTTCTGCAATAAACATGGGGAGGCATATGAGAGTCTGTGGATATTCATCCCGCAGTGGGAGAGCTGGATCATAGTAATTCCATTTTCAGTCTCTGAAGAACCTCTATACCATTCTTCATGGTGGCCATACCTGTTCATATATGTGTGTATGTTGCCCTGCCGGCTCTTGTCCATTGCCTATGTGATGACAGCCATCTGCCAGGTTGCTGTGACATCTCACTATGGTAAAACTCATCTTTTGAAAAAGTTGATAAGCTCACTCACTCAACTGCTTGTACCACAAATTCAAAACCCCATAGAAATGTACATGAAAAAACAATACCTTCTTTTTCTCTCCTGGAGATACCACAGCAGCAGAATACTACAATCAGCACGACAATCAGGATCAGGAGCAAGGAAAAGGCCACTGCCAGTAGTACAATGGCCCAGGTCGGCAGCGATGAGCCTTCCTCGCCAATACTATCTACAACGGCAAGAGGAAGACAGAGCTTAGTAACATCTGTACCTTGTAGGCTCAGTTATTCTAGTGGGATCTAAATTATCTTGTGTTATAGTGATATTTTATTTATGTTTTAATAAATAAAGCTTGCCTGAAGATCAGAGGGTGAAACTAAGCCACTAGAGGCCAGGCAGTGGTGTCACGCATCCTTAATCCCAGGATTTGGGAGACAGAGGCAGATGGATCTTTGTGAGCCACCATCACCTGGATCTGTTTCTGCATTGATCTTGTGTAGCCCAGGTTGGCCCTGAACTCACACCACTGCCTGGCCTCTAGTGGCTTAGTTTTACCTTCTGATCATCAGGCAAGCTTTATTTATTAAAACACAAATAAAATACTAAGCCGGGCACTGGTGGCACACACCTCTAATCCCAGCACTTGGGAGGCAGAGGCAGGCAGATCTCTGTGAGTTCAAGGCCAGCCTGGTCTACAAGAGCTAGTTCTAGGACAGGCTCCAAAAGCTACAGAGAAACCCTGTCTCAAAAATAAGAAAAACATAAATAAAATATCACTATGTTGTGTCTTTAATAATAGCATAACGCTTCAACATTATAATATTCAGCAATATAATATATTAATAATGCAGCAGAGCATTCTTGGCCAACCGCCCTCATCTTTGTTCAGTGACTCAGTCCTCAACAGTATCTCCCATCCCAGTATTTACTGATACAAGTAATCGCTTTGTAACCTAGGTCCAACTATCAGTTGGTTGAACCTCCCACATTCCTGAGAGCTGCACAAGGGTGGGCCAGCAAGGCTGCTCCCAAGGATTAGAGTTCTGATAACCATGCTGGGAAAGCCTGTGGTTAACCAGAACTGTGTACTAGAGAATGGTGGGTTCTGGCATCCATGTTCCCAGCTCTGTGATTCCACAGACCAAAGGTAATAGGAGCACCATGTAGGAGGGCAAAAGACCCTGGGCACACAGCTTTCCTCAGGGACCCACCAGAGTCCACCTCTAAATGCATTTCTCCTACAGTTGTGTAAGTTTTCCTAACCTCTTGTGGAGCCGATATTATTCGTATCTTATTTTGCCCTCTTACTTTATCCAGTAGGTACGGAGTAAGACAAAGGTAAGCTGAGACAGAAAAAGCAGGGAATGAAATGAAAATATGGAAGGAAATAAAAAGGAAAAGGAATGACCTAGGTATTTTTGTTGTTTTGTTTGTTTGCTTGGTTTGTTTTTTATAACCATGTCTTAGAGCTGACATGCTGGCTTTGGGTGGTCATGTAAGTTCATTTTTCATTAAAATTAAATATACACTTCCTAAGTTATACTACCTACATTTCAAGTGCCAAATCAGCCAGATGGAGCATTTCCACAATTCTTGAAAGTCCTGGCTCGTGGAAAGTATGTGGGTGATCCTGAGGGAGCCTTAAACAGCATTTCATTCCTCTGTGCCCAAGCAGGAACCACACAGAAGTCAAAATACAGACAACCACATTGATCTGTGAAACTGTGCATTAGATTCTACAAGGTCTGTCAGCCTGCCTCACTGATATCTCAGTGAAAATTAAGTAAAGCTATTCACTAGAAATTTAAAACAACAGGCTTCCTCTGAAGGAACATGGGGATTGCTTTGGAACCAGTAGCCGGGGAGGCTAACAGTGAAAATCTCTTTTGGGAGCTCTCCCCATATAGAGCTTTGCTTAAAATTGATCCTGTAGCTGTAGGTTGCTGTTCCTATGGTAAGGTTAAATGATCAGAATATGAGTAGAATGTTTAGAGAGGATCACTTTTGCCTCAGTTCTCAATCAAGAGTAAGCAAGAGTCCAAGTGCACAAGAAGCCACAGGCAAGCAAGAATCCAGGTACATGAAAAGCCATAGGCAAGCAAGAACTTGATCGTATAAGGAGTCACAGGCAAGCAAGAATCCAACTGCATAAGAAACCGCAGGCAAGCCTAGAGAAGTGGCTCAGCACCTAACAGGACCTGCTGCTCTTGCAAAGGACCAGAGTTCTGTTCCACATAGGGCAGCTCATAAATATGTGTATCTCCAGATCCAGTGGGATCTGAGGCCCTCTTCTGGCCTCTGGGGTCATTGCATTCATGTGAGTACACACACACACACACACACACACACACACACACACACAGAGAGAGAGAGAGAGAAAGAGAGAGAGAGAGAGAGAGAGAGAGAGAGAGAGAGAGACAAATAACCTTTTTAAAAAAGATGCCAGGTGGTGGTGGCACATGCCTTTAATTGCTGCACCTGGGATGGAGGCAGGTGAATCTCTGTGAGTTCCAGGCCAGCCTGATCTATATAGTGAGTTCCAAGAGACCCAGTGATACACAGTGAAACACTGTCTTGAAAAATTTTTTTAAAAAAAGCAAAGATTTGTCTGAAAAACAAACCAGGTAACTGTCTATGCTTTGAAGAATTATATGTTAGTTTGAAAGGTACGTGTTTTTGCCCTTCATGAATTGCTCATATTTATTTCCTTCCAGAGAAGTAGAAAGAGTTGGACAATTTTGATCGTTGCTTTATTTTTATTTTTAACATCTTATATTTACTGTCACTTCAAACTGCTGTTGTTTCCATTTCTTCTTATATATCTTCTACAATCTAAACTGGTCCTAACTCCCTTGAGCTCATGTGTTGTGTATTATATTCCTTATACCCCACATACCTGTAATAATAAGTGGATTGTGTTGGACAATGGATGGATAAATGACAGATGGGTCAGGGGATGGATGAGTAGATGGGTAACAGAGAGAGAGGGTTGGATAGGTGGGTAGATGTTAAATGGAAATACAGAAATATGGGTGGTAGATGGATGAGTATATGGATGGAAGAACGGGTAGATGAATGATGGATGGATGATGGATGGGTGATGATGGATGGATGATGGATGAAGAATGGGTGGATGATGGGTGGATGATGGATGATGGATGGATGGATGGATGGATGGATTAAAGAACTGAGTTCTTATCTGCCTCCTGTACTGGGCAGTCAGGTATACTGAGACAGGTCTAGACCTCTCCTTTTTCCCCATATAAGATATCCAGAGGAGAATTGCAGGATGTAGGAAGTCCAAACTACTTTTTTAATGCCACCTGTTGCCACTTTCCCCAATATCCCTCTGAAATAAGATAGGAAAGAGGGAGAGCCTTACCCTACACAAAGATCTATAGGCACCTGGGAAATACTGAGAGCAGAAGAAATACTCTCCTCCAAGGAAGAACATGCAGAATGTATATGCAAAACCTAACAGTCAACCCTGAGAACATGTAAATAAAAGTAACATTATTCAAACTGAGCAGATTGTATTTATATGTTGACTGAGTTTCTGTCCTTCCTAGTTTCTGTCCTCCCACCAGGTCCCACAGCTGTTTAGCCCCAAAGAAATCACACAGAAGTCTATATTAATGATAAACTGATTGGCCCATTAGCTCAGGCTTCATATTAGCTCTTATAATGTATATTAGCCCATTATTCTTATCTATGTTAGCCACATGGCTCGGTACCTTTTTCAGCACCATAGTCACATCTTGCTTCTTAGGTATCTGGACA
>PVIU01024474.1:0-25495 GCA_004026605.1 Ondatra zibethicus
CATCATTCATATATACATACATTCAATGAAGAATATGATATAGACAAAAAAGGCATGGAGAAAGTAAAAATTTTTACTAAAGTCTTTCTTCTGTCCCATACCAGATGGCTCCTGATATGAGACAGAAACTCTGAATGTTCCTTTTCACAACACGCTTGGATTTAGAGAAGTACAGAGCCATTGTCCAACTCCCAAACCAGCTGAATATATTAATGTGTGTGTGTGTGTGTAAATGTAAGTATAACACATACCTGGATTCATAAACCATATTATGTTTTCTACATGCTCCTTAGTGGATAGTTTGTTGGTTTTTTTTTGTTGTTGTCAGCATTCAAACATCCAGGGTCTCTTGAATTTTTGATGATGTGTATTTTCCTGCAAAGATAAGAGCAGAACCGTGCCCCAACCCTATATGGCTTTCCTTACCACCTGTATGGTTGTCACCATTGTGGATGAGCTGTCATTTCTCTGTTTCAATAGGTTTCTCCCTTTCAAAGTGAATCTTTATTAATTTTGATGGTATCCATAATTTTTCTTCTCCTGTGGAAGCAAGAGCAAAACCCCTTCCCCAATGTAGTACATCTCCTGGTTTCCACTGTGAGGTCAACACATCCTTGAAATATACTGGTTGATTTAACTCAGAAGTTTTTTCCATTATCCAATGGCTCTCTGCTGCTGTTGTTCCTTTCTCATTAGTGTTAAGAAAATTCAAGGTTTTCTTAAAGCATTATGCAGTCTATTTCTGGGGGTATTTTCTGTCCTTTTCTGTGTGTGCAGCATATCCTTTAGAGTACAATTTGACCTTTCTATAACTGCCTGACCTGTAGGACCTGTATTTGGTATACCTGTAATGTGCTTTATAATACACAAAAAAATTTAACTTTTTTAGATACATATGCCAGACTATTGTCTGTCTTTATTTGGTATACCCATGATGGCCATAACTTCCAATAAATGTGTGATTAGCAAATCAGCTTTTTCTAAGATCAGAGCAGTTGCCCATTGAAAATCTGAATACGTTTTCTCTGAATATGTTGTCTATGGTGTAGTGTACATATTTTAATTTACCAAATTATGCAAAGTGGAACACATCCATCTGCCAGATTTCATTCCTTTGAGTACCCTTTGGGTTACTCTCTGCAGGCAACAGTGTTTGATTATAGAAAGAGCAAGTATGGCATTGCTTTATAATCTCCTTACCTTGTTGCAATGTAATAGAAAAGTCTTTCTTTAAACCTTTGCTATTGACATGATGTTTTTTATGAAATTCTGAGGCCTGCAACACACTTCCAATCAATAATTGATCAATTTCTGCATTATCTTGTTCTAGAGGAACTGGCAGACACGTATGGGATCAGATGTGTGTTATATACAAAGGACAAAGCCTATTTCTGATTATGTCTTGCACCTGGATAAACAATGAAGTCAATTCTGTATCATCTGGTATAAATTCAGTGGTTTCAATATGCAAGATAACTCTTTCTACATATTGTGAATCAGTGACTATATTAAGAGGCTCTTTAAAATCCCTTAGCACCATAAGAATGGCATATAATTCTGCCTTCTGGACAGAAGTATAAGGGCTTTGTTCCACCTTACTCAATTTGTCTGATTTGTAACCTGCCTTCCCTGATTCATTAGCATCAGTATAAAATGTATGGGCTCCAGTTATTGGGGCATCACGTACAATTCAAAGAAGAATCCAAGAAGTTGTCTTAATAAGGTTAAGTCTACCGCTTTTGGGATAGTTGCTATTAATTTCTCCCAGAAAATTAGCACAAGCTGTTTGCCATGGTTCATTGTCTTCCCATAACCTTTTTATTTCATCAGTAGTGAAAGGCACTATAATTTCTGCTGGGTCTATACCTGCTAGTTGACGAAGTCTCAATTTACCTTTTATAATTAATTCAGAGACCTTTTCCACATAAGCTTTTATTTTTTTACTTGGTGTGTGTGGTAAAAAGATCCATTCTAAAATAATATCTTCCCTCTGCATTAAAATTCCTGTAGGAGAAATTCTGGAAGGCAATATGACTAGAATACAACTAAGATTTGGATTCACCCTACCCACACATGCCTCCTGTAGTTTTTCCTCAATCATTGTCAGTTCCTTTTCTGCTTCAGCTGTTAATTCTCTGGGACTATTCAAATCTCTATCACCATCTAAGGTTTTGTTTAAATGAATCATTAAATCAGGTGTTATCCCAACAGCCGGTCATAGACTGGAAATGTCTCCTAACAATCTTTGAAAGTCATTAAGAGTCCATAACCGGTCTCTCCTAATTTGTGCCTTTTGTGTCCTAATTTTCTGTAAACCTATTCTGTAATCTAGGTAATCAACAGAATCTCCTCTTTGAATCTTTTCAGGAGCAATTTATAATCACCATTTAGGCAAGACTTTCTTTACTTCCTCAAATATTCTTTCTAAAGTATCTATGTTTGAATCAGATAGCAAAATGTCATCCATGTAATGGTAAATTATAGACTTAGGGAAATGCTTATGTATTATTTCTAATGGCTGACTTACAAAGTATTGACACAGGCTGGGGCTATTGAGCATTCTCTGTTGGAGGATAGTCCACTGGTATCTCTTAGTAGGCTGAGAGTTATTATAAGTAGGCACTGTGAAGGCAAATTTTTCTCTATCCTTCTCTTGTAAAGGTATAGTAAAGAAGCAATCCTTTAAATCAATAACTGTAAGAGGCCATCCTTTGGTAACAGAGAAGGCAGAGGAATTCCAGACTGAAGAGGGCCCAAAGGTTGAATTACCTTGTTGACAGCCCTTAGATCTGTCACCATTCTCCATTTACCAGATTTCTTTTTTACAACAAACACAAGAGAATTCTAAGGGCTAGTTGACTCCTCAATATGCCGAGCATCTAATTGCTTCTGTACCAATTGTTCTAAAGCCTGCAATTTATCTTCAGCTAGAGGCCATTGCTTAATCCATATTGGCTTCTCAGTTAGCCATTTTAAAGATAGGGCTGTTGGTACCTCTAAATGGTTGTTAGTTGCTTTATGTTCCTGTACAGCCTGAATGGCTGGTGACCTTCATGCATAGTACCTTATTACATCCTTCCCAGAATTTTGAGTTCCTGGGACTGCAGGAATGTTAATCTGGTATTCCATTGCTGTAGCAGGTCACAGCCCCATAAATTTATTGCAATATCAGCTACATATGGCCTTAGCCTTTTGCCCTTCCTTGCTGTTCCATATGTTTGGATTCTTCTCTGAAATAAACTCCAAACATCAAGGAAGGTCCATCTTCTAACACTACTGATGCCAATTGGGAGAAATCATTGGATATAGCCCTGATATTAGAAGCCCAAGTTCTTATCATTTCCTTAACAAAGGTAGAGTGCAAGCCATAATTAACAATAGCTTGCTTAATTTCCTTTAGGTCATTCATTCCTACTGGCGTCCATCTAGCTTCTTTGGCTCCCTTTGAGCCTTTAGAAGTTGATGCTTTGTCAGAACAAATTACAGGGTATGTCGCTAAAACCCTGGGTAAACCAGTTCTAACAGCTGGTGGTGCCATTGTATCCTGTCCTTGTGTCTTCTCACCCGGTTCATCATCTCTGATAATTTCTTCAATCATTTCAAATCTCTCCGCTATCTTCCTGTACTCCATAGGCACTTCCTCTTCTTCCTCCTAGACACAATGTGGCTAGCTAGGTTGCACAACCCACTGTACTTTGTGGGATGGAATAATTCCCTGTCACAATGGTGGAATGGTTCCCAGAATATTAAGAATTAAAGAGAGACTTAAGGACACAAAGGAGCTGTTTATAGTGTGGCTTCACACTAAGGTTAGGTGAACTGAAGATGCTTTTTACTTGGTTGTCACAGGGACTTAAGACAAACAGGAAAGAAAAGCAGGAACCAGATCACAAACAGGATAATAGGTCTTCCTCCCATCAGAAAACTGGATGATGGCTCCATTGTTTTGGGAGTTTTATTTATGAAATCCAGCGCAAACTCTTGAGAATAAAAAGAGTATTCTTCATGGAAAATTGAATACTTAGAGAACAGTGAAACTAGGGAGAATGACTTTATGAACACTATTGTTAGCCAGCACATTTTCCTCAGTGGGTGATGGAAAAAAAACTGAATTATTCAAGGTTTTCTATATAAACAAGACTCGTAGAATGAATCACTTCATGTATGTAGAAAGTGGACTTATTATAATGTCTCACAGGCTGTGGTCCAGGTGATACAACAATGGCTGCCTACCAATGGAAATTTGAAGAATTCAGCCCATGAGGCTGGATGTCTCAAGTGGTTTTCAGTATACACCAGAATTCCAAAGAAGTAAGCTGGATCTAACGCTAGTAAAGGAGTGAACTTGGTAGTCAGAGCCAGGGCAAGAAAGTAGAGAGAACTTCCTCCTTCAATATCCTTTATATATGCAGGCTGCCACCAGAAGGTGTGATTCAGATTAAAGGTGGTTCTCATTCTTTGCTTTTTTTTTTGGTGTTTTAAAAACAGGCTTTATCTGTATAGCCCTATAGACCAGGCTGATCTAAAATTAAGAAAAACTGCACTTGAGTGCTGGGGTGAAAGGTGTGAACTGCCACCAAGTTAATGGTGGATCTTAAAACCTTAAATGATCTAGATTAAAAGTGGGTCTTTAATTTCAAAACCTTAAAGAGAAGTCCCTCACAGGTATACCCAACTCTTTAGGTTTTAGTTATTTCCAGAGTTACTCAGTTTGACTACCAAGAATAGCCATCACAACAGCCAAGACAGAAGAAATGAGAAAGATTTCTTACCTGCAAGAGGCAAGAACAGCATGGGAGTTATTTCCAAAGCAATGTTTTTCCTAAACAAAAGAAGAATGTAGGTTTTACTTAAGGAGTGTGGACACATTTACTTAGAGTTCTGCCTATTCCTAAGTATACTCAGTTAACAAATCCACCTTGTTTTTTTTTAAAGATTTATTATTTATTATGTATGCAGTGTTCTGCCTATATTCTGCCTGCAGGACAGAAGAAGTCACCAGATCGCATTACAGATGGTTGTGAGCCACCATGTGGTTGCTGGGAATTGAACTCAGGGCCTCTGGAAGAGCAGTCAGTGCTCTTAACCTCTGAGCCATCTCTCCAGCCCAACAAATCCACTTTTTAACATTATCACAATGTAAAACCAGAGTGATGAGTTCTATTAACCTTAGAACAAATCTACCTTCACCTCTGAGCATGCTGGCTTAGCAGACCACAGCTGCTTCCAAACAAGATCAGGAGTTCAATTTAAGTAGCCCTGGCTGCTGTCTGTCTCAGGGCTGTGACATCACTAGAGAATTCTAGTCTTTCCTTTTCCTAACTTTTTTTAAAAAATTAGTTATATGGGTGTTTTACCTGCATGTGTGTATTCACAGCACCTACGGAGATGAGAAGGTTGGAGATGCCTGGGAATGGAGTTACAGCAAATGGTTAGCTACTATGAAAGTTCTGGGAATGGCACACTGGGTCCCTAGTGCTCTTAGTTGCTGAGCCATGTATCTAGGCCCTCTTTTTAAAAAATTATTGCCAAAAATTGTTAATTAATAGATATTACATCACTTTAAATCTCTTCATTCCATACCATTGAAAAATCCCTTCCAAATTCTTTCTTGTTAAGTATGGGTGAATACATATGCTGAAATAGAAGAATACAGCCTGCTGCATCCATTTTTGGTGATCTTATATATGTGAATAATGGGTTGACCATGTTCCATTAGATGAACAATTAGAAAACTCATTCCTGCATAAAACTAATTCTCTCAAATGGAAGAGAATTACATTTTAAACAGGATCAGGTGTATGACCATGACCCAAACCCTAAACCCTTAAACCCTAATACCAACCCTAACCTTTTTCCAATTACAAATGTTCCCAATCATATATATCCTCATAACCAGCAATTCCTTAGTCATAGCAGTCCTAGCAGGTTCCAGGGCTGGAATTCTTTTCCCCCATAAATATCAGATGAGAGTTTTCACAGACACACACACACACACACACACACACACACACACGGGGGGGGGAGATCGATCTGTGGCTGTCAGCTCAAAGGTAGGAGTGGCTAGCGCACATCCTGTGTACTCCTTAATGAAGAAAGTTAGTTAAGTAAAGAAATCATCAGGGAATTCTAGAGGGGAAGGTTAGTGTGGTATACTACATTTTTAGTGGTTAGTAAAGAGCTAAAAAGTTTATTTTCAGTAAAATTATTAATAGGGCATGGATTGTTTAAATGAGTGTGGCTTCTTTTTTTCCAGCTTGCATAGAACTGGGTAACCAAGCAACCTACATAAATAGTCAGGGAGAAATCAAGGCTCTTGATCTGATTAACACATTCACCAGATGCTGTAATTTCTATGGGATTAGGACTGGAGTTTAAGAAACAAAGAGGAGACCCAGGTCTCTAAATTGTCAGTCTCAGGGTATGTTGTTATCAGCTGTTCTGGTTGTGGGATAAAACCAGAGCAGCAGTTTGGGCAAGTAGTAATTCTATGCCCTTGGAGATCTGTGAATATCTTAAATGGAGTGCTCTTGCCTTGATCCTAAACACTGACCAAATACCTGTGAAAAAGATAATTGCAGGATGGCAGATCTCTGTGTTTACCTAGAGACAGGAACAAAGGCCTGGCAGTGGGAAACTTTTCACACATAACTCAAAAGCACAGGAAACAGTTCTGAACTGTAGGAATTAATTCCCAAATATGTAATAGAAAGGGTGTTGGCTACAGCAAATACCTACAGCAAAGACAACCACTTATTCACAAAGCAATAAGGCTAAAAAGCCTTGTCATTTGGTTTAAAGACCTTTACATAAGCCCCTGACTTTGATAAGCTGCTCATGAAAAGATGGCTGAGCAATTACTGTATAATGCTGCAGCTTGTAGCAATTTGCCTTTTAAATGTCAGCTGATCTACCGAGTAACCTTCTGGATCCCATGAATCAGGCTTAGCAGTAACCACCTTTACTCATGGAAACTACTCACTGGCATTCATTTGTGGTTCTGACAAAGTGTTATGAACAAGTATTTGGTACTCAGAATAAAGTAACACATTCAACACACACACACAAAAGAAAAACAAAAGAGATAACAATATATCATCTTCATTTACAAGCAGGATTTATTATAAAATTTCTCCTGTTTTCCATTATCCTTTGATGAAAAAATGTTTACAATCTGAAAAGAGAACAATATTTTACTTTTGTAATATTTCAACTAATCTTATTTGAGTATCAATGAGACAATTATGTTGGAAATGTCTGTGTTGTACAAGGCTATGACCTCATCTTGATCACCAAATTAAGATGGACAAAAGTAGATCCCACAAAGTTGTCTTCTGGTCTCCACGTATCTGCCATGGCCTAAAAACCCACAGACACATTAAATACATATACAACAATTAAAAAAAAAACTCTCATTGCCATTATATCATCTGGCATCTCTGGAAGATGATGTACCAAATGGATAACTGATGAAGACATGAAGATTCATGGAATTTAAATAATATATACATATCCATACCACATCATTATATTGTGAAAAATACAGTTGATCTCTGATTAGCATTCATTATTAGATCTTTTCCAGATAGATGAAAATGCTTTTTGGATATGCTCATGAGATATTTAATGTTTTTTATATTCTCTATTAAGTATTTTAACATTAACATTGTTAAAACATTTTGACAAAACAGCAAACTTTGGGAGTACATTATCTACCCTTAGTCTTGTACTTAGGAGACTGATAAACGAGGATTATGATTTGAAATGTATCCCTGACTAATTGCTGACATCAAGCCAGATCGGATAACATTTCAAGGGAATTTGTGAAAAAATAAAACCAGGAACAAAATCTCACCACCCATTCATAAACACTCTTTTTTGAATATGGTCACACACTGCTGATATTTAAATAAAAATGGATCATTTAGATAATGGCCATACCATTCCATACATTGCAACAGGAAAATACCTCTCACCAAGTGAAAGCATAATAGAAGATGAACAAAAGCCACAGAAGAAATATAAGAACCACAAAGTAAATTTTGTGGTGATATCTTATTTGTACAAAGAAAGCATGCCCAAAGATCAGAGGGTGGAGCTAGCCATTAGAGGTCTGGAGGTCTAGCACAGACAGAGGGTGGAGCTAGCCATTAGAGGTCTGGAGGTCTGCACAGACAGACAGGAAGCAATATGGCTGGGCAGAGAGAGGAAGTGATGAGACAGGAGAAGACAGGAGCTCAGTCTCTTTTCAGCTGGGGAGTTGAGTAGGTAAAGTGGTTGTGGTTTGCTCCTTCATCTCTCTGATCTCTCAGCATTTTCCCTCTATCTTATACTAGGCCTTTATTATTAATACTTATTAGAACTTGTGCTACAAAATTCATTAAATGGATTTGCTATACATATAGTACACTTTTATATCTACCTCGCATGTTACAAAATAGAAGCCACAATGTGATCCTCACATAAAGTCTTTAGTGAACTTGATTAATAATTTCTTTACTTCAAGGCTACAATGAAAAAGAGATGAAACAAGTTTTTTTTTTTCCTTGAAATTAAGACAACTGTGATGTCAGAAGTCTTTACCAATTTGTTTACATGAACAGGGTTTTTCTCTTGTAACTTTTACTGATATCAAGATGAAAGAAAGAAAGCTTTAAAATATTTACAGGGCTAGAGACATCATCAAGCCCTTAATGCAAGTTCATTCCCAGGACCAAGGTCAGGTTTTGACAACTTTCAATAATTCCTGCTACAAGAAGCTCCAAAGGTCTAACCTTCTTGGGAACCAGAACATACATGCACATACCCACACAAAGACATAGTGACATGGAACAATTAAAATTAAAACAAATCCTGAAACTAATTTTCACTCATGTTTTTCTATTGTAATTCCTGTAATACAGGTGTTGAGGCATCTAAAGGTTTACAGAGCTTTTCTCCATTATGAACTGGATCATGTAACAGAAAGCAAACATGTTGGCTTGAAGTCAGTGAAATCAATCATTCTCAGTCTGTGGTATCATTTGGGAAGATTTAGGAAAAGCTGCCCTGCTGGAAGAAATGTCACTGGGGTTGGCCTGAGAGTTTACATCTGCATGCCATTTCCAGTTTATCCTTTCTGCTTCATGCTGCAGGTTAAGGATGTGAATTTTTGGCTTCTTATTTTAACTGCCATGTTTGACACTTATTTCCAGGTCACTTTCACAGTGGTCCTGTATTTCTCTGGAACCAAGAGCCAAATTAAACCCTGACATAAGTTCACTTAAACATGTTGCTTTAGCACAGCAACAGAAAAGGCACTAATACACATCCATGCCGTTTTATACCTAGATTCATTATCTCCTATAATTGAAGAGAAGTATGAAATCTAAAAAAAGGTTACCTTATCGTTTAAATTCATAGGCCTATTGTCCATGTGAGTTTGTAGGTGTAAACAAAATAAAGAGGGACATCATAATGCTTGAACAGTTCCAAGGGTCTAACCTTGGGAACCAGAATGGACATGAACATATCCACACAAAGCAACAGTGACATGGCATAATTAAAACTAAAACAAATCTTGAAATTTAAACATGGTGCTTTATCACAGCAACAGAAAAGGCACTAATACAGATCTATGAAGTTTTATACCTGGATCATTATCTCATTTAATTGAAGAGAAGTATGAAATCTAAAAGGGTTACCTTAATTTAAATTCATAGTCCTTTTGTTCATGTGACTTTATAGATGTACACATTATAATGCTTGAACAGATTGTTGACACATGTCACATTGTTTTCTCCATAATAAATACTCTTGTGTAATAGAAATTAAGTGTGGTTGCTAAAGATCTTATCAAATCATTTATATTCAGATTCCCTGTGGTATGATTTTTTTTTATATCCTCAAGTCTAATGTTATATTCAAAGGCTTTAGCAGACAACAACATACTAAAGGTTTTCTTTTCTTTTTTTTTTTTTTTTTTGGTTTTTTGAGACAGGGTTTCTCTGTGGCTTTGGAGCCTGTCCTGGAACTAGCTCTGTAGACCAGGCTGGTCTCAAACTCACAAAGATCCGCCTGCCTCTGCCTCCCGAGTGCTGGGATTAAAGGCGTGCACCACCACAGCCCAGCTTAAAAGTTTTATTCTTGTATAAAGAACAAGAACCATGACTTGCAAAACTCTGCCACATTAACTACATTCAGACGGTTTCTTTGCAGTATAATTTTTTTCTTATGATTTCAAAGATTACTTGTACATTCAAAAGTTTTATCACATTGATTACATTTGTAGGATTTCTCTCCAGTATGTGTTTTTTTATGTATTTTAAGATTGCTGTGATAGGCAAAGGCTTTATGACATTGATTGCATTCATAGGGTTTCTCTCCAGTGTGTGTTCTTTTATGCATTTGAAGAGTATTATGTTGTGCAAAGGCTTTATGACACTGATTGCATTCATAGGGTTTCTCTCCAGTGTGTGTTCTTTCATGCATTTGAAGATGACTGTGATATGCAAAGGCTTTACCACACTGAGTACACTGATAGGGTTTCTCTCCAGTATGTATTCTTTTATGCATTTGAAGAGTACTATGTTGTGCAAAAGCTTTACCACATTGATTACATTCATACGGTTTTTCTCCAGTATGTGTTCTTTCATGCATTTGGAGACCGTGTTGGGATATATAGGCTTTACCACATTGATTACATTCATAGGGTTTCTCTCCAGTGTGTGTTCTTTTATGCATTTGAAGAGTACTGTGATGAGCAAAGGCTTTACCACATTGATTGCATTCATAAGGTTTCTCTCCAGTATGTGTTCTTTTATGCCTTTTAAGACCACTATGATGAGCAAAGGCTTTACCACATTGATTACATTCATATGGTTTCTCTCCAGTATGTGTTCTTTTATGCATTTGAAGAGTACTGTGATGAGCAAAGGATTTACCACATTGATTACATTCATACGGTTTCTCTCCAGTATGCGTTCTTACATGCATTTGAAGAGCACTGTGCTGGGCAAAGGCTTTATCACACTGATTACATTCATAGGGTTTCTCTCCAGTATGTGTTCTTTCATGTATTTGAAGATGACTCTGATTTGCAAAGGTTTTACCACATTGATTACATTTGTAGGGTTTCTCACCAGTATGTGTTCTTTTATGTATTGTAAGACAAATGTGATATGCAAAGGCTTTACCACACTGATTACATACATATGGTTTTTCTCCAGTATGTGTTTTTTCATGCCTTTGAAGATGACTGGGATATACAAAGGCTTTAGCACATTGGTTGCATTTGTAGGGTTTCTCGCCAGTATGTGTGCTTTTATGTATTTTAAGACCACTGTGATATACAAAGGCTTTACCACACTGATTGCATTGATAGGGTTTCTCTCTAGTATGTGTTCTTTCATGCATTTGAAGATGACTGTGATATACAAAGGCTTTCCCACATTTATTACATTCATACAGTTTTTCTCCAATATGTGTTCTTTGATGCATTTGGAGATTACATGCAAAGGCTTTACCACATGGACTACATTCATAGGGTTGCTCTCCTGTATGTGTTCCTTTATGTATTAAGAGACTACTATGACATCCAAAGGCTTCACCATATTGAATACCTTCATAGTGGTTCTCTCCAGTATAAATTCTTTGATGCCTTTGAAGATGATTGTGATATGCAAAGGTTTTAACACATTGAGTATATTCAGTTTTCTCTCCAGAATGACTTCTTTTGTGCCTGCAAAGAAAATTGGCACATGTAAAAGCTTTGCAACCTTCATAAAACTGCTGGATCTTTATATTTGTATGAATCAATTTTACTATTTGGTCTAATTGTAAACAGTAATTAGAACTTAAGTTTTTATCATTGGTTTACACTAATGTTGTTCTCTTTCATTAAGAGTTATTTTATACATTAAAGATGCCTGTTATGGTAAGAGTCTTTATTACCTGGCTCATATTTAAGGTATCTTTTACTCTATGAGATTTTTCACATATTTGATGAGAACTGGAAGAATTCAGACCTTTACCCCACTTATTCCATTGATAAATTTTCTTATATTGTGAGTCATACTACATTTGCAAAGTGAACCAGGACAAACAAGTATTTACACATTTCTAGTGCTCATAGGGCTTTTCTGTATTATCAGTTTGTTGATATATCACCAGTGTAGCTGGAAAACCAACTGCTTGTAAACCCAATTCACATTCAACAAATTTATGCAACATGGGGACAATTACATATCTTCTAATTGTTCTCAGATGGAGAGAGGTACGCTCCTTTTCATATCCCTATATTCATATGGCTTGATTCCAGAGTGACATATAACATATCCATTAAAGAAGGAATAACAAATAAAAGGTTTCCACATTGCATTCACACACTTTGACTTTCTGTTCCACATAGACATATGGCATAGGGATTACGGTTTCTCCACAACTCCCCCTAACTCTTGACTCTAACTACCTACCCATCTAATTAAACTTAGCAAAGTCAGAACAACTATATGAATAACATTAGTTTTACTATGGCCTACTTGCTTATTAGAAGGTTTTCGACATATACTTATCAACTATTCAATGAGCATATCTTTTGTAATATGAGTGGCATGAAACTAATGGATTGACTATTTTACAGCATGGATCTGATGGAGCAATAAATGATTCAAATGGTGATATCTGTTAAGGCATTGATTCCTTGTTTTCCTTCTTAAAAGTATGACTTACAGACATAATTCAATCACCTGCCATTGAGGTATATGGTTTTGGATAATTTAATGATCATCAATGCATTTTAAGTTGTGAACATTTACACCGCTGGCTTTTCTTGAAAACTTCCAGATATATTTAAAATATCTTCAGAGGCACATTTGTATCTACTTACACATTAAAATTACCTTTTATGTCTTCGAGAACTGTGACAATGTTCTTCAATATTATGATCTTCCCATTTGTAGCCTAAAATACAGTGCCAGGAAATATATGATATATTATTGGAAATTGTATAAAATTTAAGTTACTGTCTTCAGTGATCCTTAGAACCAAGCCTGATTTATTAACCTCATTCTTCCTCATACTCAATAAAAAATACAGAAGAGCATCAATAGCAAAGAAACAGTTGTCCCTTTATTTCAATACATGAAGGAAAATTCACAGTATTACCTATAGCAGTGAGGTTCATATAAGTCTCCAGCATCACATCTTTGTAGAGATTCTTCTGGGAATGATCAAGCAAAGCCCACTCTTCCCGAGTGAAGTCAACATGCACATCATTATAGGTCACTGCATCCTGAAATATGCCATATATGCATACAACAAAAAACATACTGACAACATTGTAAAATGTATACTTCTTTGACAATATAGTCATATAATTCTGGTGTTTCCCACACTTTTTCTACGACACAGACATTGTAATATAATCATCAATTCACTTTAGAAGGAAACTGAATAGATTTACCTCTGTCATTTCTGAATGCTCTGAATGGGACATCACCTTGCAAGAAAAATGCATACTGACATAGAGAGACAAGCAAGCAGATCAACAGTATGGAGTACACATCAGAGAAATTGTATGAACAATTACTAACTATAAAAATATGAGCAGGCTGGGTGTTTTGGCTCATGACTTTAATCCCAGAAATCAGAAGGCAGAGGCAGGTATATCTGCCTCTGAGGTGACTAATAGCCAAATAGTCTATGCAATCAGATCCAGGACAGCAAGAAGTAACTATTAAGTATCTGTCTCCCTGAAAAAAAATCAATCAAACAAACAAAAAAGATTGAACGAACTCAGAGTTTGTTTTACTGAAGTTTCTACAAACAGTTATGCATTCACTCCAGATCTGTATTCATTTTCCAGAAGCCTAAAGTGCTCTAGTTTAAACTGTAACTTTAATAAATCTTAATAAAGGCACTGTGCATTTAAACAGTTACAAATAGAAAGATAAAAACATTTGCAATGTAAATGTTGATCACAAATAATCAACACAGGGAAGAAGAGATGACTCAAAAGTTAAGAGCCCTTCCTGGTCTTGCATTTAAGTGTGTTCAATTGCCAGTACTTACAACTATCCATCATTCCAAGTTCAGGGCTTCTTTTGACTACTGTGATGGACCAGGCACACATATGGGGCATATCCATGTATACAGGAAAAAGAATCATATTCATTAAGGAAAAGAAAAATATAACAAGCAGGAAGAATGCTACACACCTGTAATCCAGGCATTTATGAATACTTCCTGGATCATAAATACTGCCATCCTAGGAAAGAGACTGATACTCTGCCAAATTTCAAAATCTAAGCTGGGGTAAAGCTAAGCAAAAGAGCATATGCTTGACATGTACAAAAACCCACACTCTAGGCCTATCACCCAAGAATATACATAAAAACCCAGGAATGTTGGCCCACCTTTAATCCCAGCATTTGGGAACAAGAGTCAAGGGAATCTCTGAGTTCTAGGCTATCATGATCTACAGAGCAACTTTCAGGACAGCCAGGGCTACTCAGACAAACATTGTCTTCAGAAACAAAAATAAAAACAACAAAACTTAAAAAAAAAACTCAGGCTAGCAAAATGGCTTAGAACTGAATAATAATTAGTTCAAATTTATCTAATGTGATTTAGTGATACCATCTATAATGGTGGTGAAGTTCTGACAACACAAGAAGGAAGCTGGCTGATTAGTTTCAACCACAACACCATTTAGAAACAAAGAACAAGAAATGGATTGAGGCTATAGACATTCCAATCCCATCCCCAATGAGGATTTTCATCCAGAAAGGTTCCTCCTACTAAAGATTCCACAAGCACCCAAAAGAAAACCACCAAGGAGAGACACATGTTCAACTGCATCATTCTATCCGGGAGCTTTTCTTGATTCAGTCAACAAGATTCTGACCCAGGTCACCACAGGCTCAGGATCATCCATGAAGAAAATGTATTTAGTCACGTCAATGATCCTTATAGTCTGCAACAGCCCCTACACTGCAAATGTCTAAAGTTTCTTTTGATACTCAAGACAATCTCTTGACTGTGTCATCTTGTAAAATCATAAAACAAACTAAAGCTTTCCAAAATACAATGGCACAGAATACCCATTCCCATTCTAAAGGAGAAGAATTGAAACATAGTGAGGGAAGATTGGACCAAGACAAGACTGAAACCCAGCAGGGCAACATTCAAATCCAGTAGCTTTGTGTCAGACACATGGGGTTTCAGTTTCAAAGGGCTTAGATGGCTGTATCACCACAACTTCCCACACATCTCACTCTTTGGTTACATCCACTCCATATATGCAGCTCTCCATGGAAGATGTCTCATAGCTTAAGTATCTCAACATCGTATGTTCTCAAAATACAGCCCAGGCTTCATCCTCACAGCATCATTCAATGAAATCTGTCTCTTTACTGGAGCTCTGACTCTACCAAACACAAATGCCTACAACAGTGCTGAACAGAAATCACAGACTAAAAATGAATGCCCTTAACTTTTGCATCTTTCTTGTTTCCAGAACCAGTACAACACTGATGACTCCTCCAAATTTGGCTTCTAAGTTGTGATGGACCCTACCATGATTGGTCCAGAGTTGCAGCAGGCATTGTATGAAGTTGCTTCCTGGAACTAGAAGTCACTTTGCCTAAACCTTCCATTAACCAAGGGCATAGAAAGATGGATTCTTACCCTTTGGGCACCTTGCAAAGCTTCTAATGAAGAGCAAGGGCCTTCTCTTTAATGGTGACACGCTCCCTAAAAATTCCTATCTCTGTTCAGCACTTGACTGCCATCTGAAACTACCTACTGCTGTTTTTACCTATAACCCACAGACATTTTTCTTTATTTTATTTTACATACCAACAGTTTCCTCTCCCTCCTCTCCTCCTGTTCCCACCACCATCTCCCTTCTACCCCTTACCCATCCACTCCTCCTCCATCTCCATTCAGATGGGATAAGGTCTCCCTCGGAAATCAACAAAGCATGGCAGACCAAGTTGAGGCAGGACCAAGCTCCTCGCTGCTACATCAAGGCTGAACAAGGCATCCCACCATAAGGAATAGGTTCCAAAGAGCCAGCTCATACCTCAGGGATAGGTCCTGGTCCCACTGCTAGAGTTCCCACAAAAGACAATAGAGTAGTCACCAATCTTATTGCAGGGGAAGGCCAGTTCAGGCACCCTTTCCACTATTACTAGGAGTCTTCGCTGGGGTCATCCTTGTGGGTTCCTGTGAGACTTCCCTGGTACCAGATTTCACCCTAGCCCTATAATGTCCCACTCTCTCAAGATATCTCTTTCATTACCCTCTCACTCCGTCCTGCCCCAAACTCAACCATCCTGATCACTGATTTTCCCATTCCCCATCCCATTCCCAATACTAATCCCTACCCGCCCCATTTACCCAGGACATGCCATCTATTTCCTCTTTCCAGGGAGATCTATGCATTCCTCTTAGGGTCATGCTATAGGCCTAAGCAGCTAAAATTGACCAATAGTAGTAAAACATATTCACAGCATACAAAATCTGTCAATGTTATCCATCATATAAACAAACTGAAAGAAAAAAACCTGCATGATCATCTCATTAGATGATTTAAAAAAAAGCCTTTTAGACATGTAATAACAGTCATGAACCCTGCTATAACCAAGACATTACCTGATTAACCAGAACCCAGTGATATCACTCACTCCAGAAAACCAGACACAGTCCCAGAACTACTAGTTAGTATATAAGCAGAAACCAACAGCAATGCTCTGCTCTGGACATGTGGAGAGATCACTTTGATCAGCGCTGTGGCTAGAGCATCTCCCCCGGGAACCTGACCCTTTAATAAGAGACTTCAGCTAAGATACTTCGCACAGGTGAGAAGCCTTGGTGAGATAGGCTTAGGACCATAGCTGGGAATTCAGAGTGTGAACCTTGTATAATGAACAACACTATAATAAAATACAACTTTTGTTATACTAACTATGCATATCTATCTTCTTGCTCACAAAAGGTAGGATAACTTTCCTATGATGGATGATTAGATGTAAGTCTGCATCAGAGTGAGAAAAGGAAAACTTTCCAAACCAAACACAATATGACAGATTTTTAAAGAAACAATGTACTGATTTGTATTATACACCAAAAGCAACTTGATAATTGCACTATAAGTCACAAGTGCTTTTAAAAGCAAATTTATTCCCATTTTTTATGTGTATGTTTGTATGTTCGAGAGAATATCTTCCATTTGTGTACAGGTGACACTCCAGAAAAGAGGCTATCAGATCCTCTAACCTAGAGTAGCAGGTAGTTATGAGCCTCCTGATTTGGGTGCTGGGATCTGAACTCAGCATGCCAAAGAATTTGTGTTGAGCAACCTACCAAGCCCCATACTACATTTTATCCAATTATCTAAAAGTCTTTCACAGATTTACAACTACAATAAAATCTAAATGAATGATCCTTGGGAACATGATTCATCAATATTAAGATGTTGTTTATGGTTAATTTGTGCCATGAATCAAATACAATCCAAAGACAATGCCCAACAATTTGTAACAGAAAAGCTGACTGCAAAGCGACACGCACAATGGAAACACTAAGAATGCTCAATGGGATTATGAGAAACAGTACACATATTGACATAATGTGACTTCTATACTTATCAGAAAAGATACAACAATGAACAATGTGCACAGTATTTGTGAAAGAATAAGGATGATGGAGAGAAAAAAGGCAAGAACAAAAGCAGAAAAATAAGGTCAACTTTTCATCAAAAGAACAAAAGTAGCCGGGTGGTGGTGGCGCATGCCTTTAATCCCAGCACTCAGGAGGCAGAGGCAGGCGGATCTCTGTGAGTTGGAGACCAGCCTGGTCTACAGAGCTAGTTCCAGGACAGGCTCCAAAGCCACAGAGAAACCCTGTCTCGAAAAACCAAAAAAAAAAAAAAAGGAACAAAAGAAATTCACCAGGAAAACTGATTTTGACCAACATTACTCAGCTGACTATGATTCTATATGCATAGAAATTAAATAAACATAGATTTTACAAGTCCCACAAAATTATCTCAAAGTGACCCTTAAACTGTTAACTTTCTGACTGACCATCCAGCTACTGTTATTTCTTCCAGAGATGCTCCATGCTCTAGAGCTATCTGCAAATGGAGGTGATTTCCTTCAGAGCCAACTAAGGCTCCACAGTATCTCATGCCCCATTGTGGTTCAGGCAAGCCTAGCCCCAACGATGCCCAATCACAAAACAATGTAGAAGAATAAATTAATGTCCGCTTTCTGTTGCATGGAGTAAGGCAAAAGATGTGACATCTGTGCTATTCAGCTGTCCAACACCATACAAACCTAAGATACTGTTACAGCTCAGAAACTCCTTTTGTGCCCTAGAACTGAACTTTACTGAATCACACCATGGTGGCTGGCAGTAGCAGAAAGTTGAAAACATTCTAATCATGTACTGCTGAAGAATAGTGCCCATCACCTCCTTTCTACCAGTTTCTAAACCATCTGTAACATTTGTAAGACAAACCTGAAAGTGGAATGTAACATTCAGAACTTCTAGAAACTAGGCCTTCAGTTTTCCAAACTGTCTTCCCACTGCACAACAGGAGCAAGGCCTATATGTGCACACTGGACAATGATATTACCAGGCATCACAGTCTCCAATGTTAGGGTGGCAGAGCCTCCCCATCCCCAAGGAATCCACACTCAACAAAGCTCACAGGCCAAGGACCACTGCCCAGGTCACCACACGGATCAAAAGAACCTCAGTCTGGCTCATGGTCCATCCCAGTCCAAGCAGCTCTTACAGCTCAGCCAATCTGTTATTCGTGGTCTGGGGATAGTGCCCTCCCACTCACCATGGCATAGTTTGTGGTCTTCCTTACAGCTCCTTACAGTAGAACAAGAGGAGAATCCTGGAATAAACCTGTAAACTACCTCTCACTGGTGCCCCTGATTACTAAGCCTTCCCACAGTACCCAATTAGCTTGGGCCATCCAGTCTGGATTCAGGATATTAGCAGTTACCCTACTAAATGAGCGGAGATCAAATAACTCAGACCTCGCAGGCCCTCCCAGCTATACCCTTCCATACTAAGGTCAGACAGGGCCCTAATCTGGGAAATTTGTAGTTTAATAAAATCCTCCATTCTCCCAAGGTACTTCCGGTTCCTCTCCCAAGGCACAGGGTCCTATGTGTGTACACATTCCATTACACATTCAATGCCCAGTATAGCCAACCCTTTGCTTCATAACTGGGAAGTTCTGCAGCCAAACACAGGTCACATTCAAACAGTAACTGTTGTTAAATGAAAAGAGGCCATGGATTAGAACAGAATGAAGGGTCTATGGGAGGGCTTGGAAGCAGGAAAGAGATGATAGAAATAATGTAATTATAATCCAGAACGCTATTTGGAAAAGTTGAAACAGGCTTCGTGTCCATATGCTCCAGAAACAAATGTATTAGAGCACACCAAGTACTACACTCGCCATTTCTCTCAGGCCATCTTAAGCCTGGAAAACACAGTCATGTTAGGCAGGGCCACACCATTTTATTGACTTTTTCTATTTAGGTTGAACTGGTGTAGCTACAGTAATTGGTTTCATGATAAGTTCAGTTTTTTATCCAGATTCTTGATTGGCTTGTCTGTGGACCCAAGAAATGGCCAGTCAGAATATTTATTGATCATCTACAATTAATTGCCTCACTGCTCATTGCTAATGTCAACTACTATCACAGCAGGAAAGTTTTCACCCTCCTTGCCCATCCCTTTCTCTGCTGTGACTGCACCTGCTTTACAGTTGGGCAGTGAACTCAGTTCTTACACAGGTCCCGCTTCAATTGTAAACTCACAATAAAATCTAGAGAAGCTGGGGGATACTCATTCACGGGTCTATTTTTCCTTCCCGCAGACCAGCCAAGACCCAGCCTGGAAGGAGTTTCAGGATTGTCTTCCCAGCACTGAGCAGCAGAGGCAGGATTAGGTATTCAAAGCAATTCTCAATAATATAGTGTGGCAAGCCTGAGCTACAGGAGACACTAAATCTAAATCAGTGGTCCTCAACCTTCCTAATGCTGTGACCCTTTAATACAGTTCCTTATGATGTGGTGACCCCCAACTATACAATTACTTTTACTCCTACTTCATAACTATAATTTTGCTATTATGAATTATAATATAAATATCTGTGTTTTCTGATGGTCTTAGGTGTGACTGGGTCATCTGAGCCCTGAAAAAGAGCCATGCCCGCCCCCAGGTTGAGAACCACTGATCTAAACTGATATAGATAGATAGATAGATAGATAGATAGATAGATAGATAGATAGATAGATAGATATAAAGATAGAAAATAAAAAATGGAATGAAATTTTTAAACCAGAAATGTTGAAAAATAGAAACAAATAGAGATAGGAGAAGTAATGCATTTAAAGAAAATGAAATTTTAAAATGATACCAATAATTGACTTTTTAAAATGATAAAAATAATTGGAAGAACACAGCTATATTGGCTTTGAAACAGAGTAGGCACTTCCCTGGTAGGGAGAATGCCATTAGTAAGAGGCTGTATGACTTTGTTGCAAGTAAAATGTTAGCCACTGAATGCTGTAAGCTGACACATGGAGTTACAGCCAATGGCCTGTGTCTCAAACCTCTGAGCTGTCTTAACTGTTTCAACCAGGATTGCACATATCTGCATAGGAGAGTCTATTAATTAGAAACTGGATACTTAGTAGCTCAAGCTATTTTCCCTAAACTGTACACCACCAGTTCTGTCTTCATTCAACATGCAAGGAATTGATACATGCTGGGAAATTACACAGAAAGTCACTCACTGTGCCCCATCAGGTCCTTCTCTGTAATGGATACCCCTGCAGCTCACTGGCTTAAATTTCAGTCTGTGGTCCAGCTATTGTACAGTCTGTTCCCCTCTGCAGTGTACACAGGGCACTGCTCCTCCTCTTCTGGTCTGAAGGGAGAAGCCATGTTTCACACACAAATCCTTTCCCTTTTCTGCAATGGACAGTCCACTATGTGACTCGAACTGGTAATTTCAGAACTCTGTGGTGCTGCAGAGCTGTAATCAAGAATTTAGGGTGTTCAGTCAGGAGGACAGCAAGAGCAATGCCCTGTGGGGCTACAGACAGGGTTCAAGACCACCTCGATCAACATAGGAGACCTTGGCTCAAGACTGCTTTTCAAAAAGGCTTGAAATGCAGCTGTCGTAGAATTAACATACCTTAATGGCACACCAGGACTTAATGTTGGTTGTGACCCTGTAATGGCCCCCTGAGCAGCATGTTAGAGGCCTTTGATGGGAAGGTGGGCCTTTTGGCTGGCTGTAAATCAGGGCTGTCTCATTTGCTATAGGAATGTAGCATAATGGCTGATTAATGCTGGTGAACTAATCTCTAATAGATATGGTTAGCATACTATTTATCTTTGGGATATTTGGGATGCAGCCCTCCCTTACCTAAATTCTGCTTTGTATGACTTGATGTCTCCTAAACATTGGTAAATCCTTATACCATCAATTCTATTACCATCAATTCTACTCTTCTACATCACCATTTAATAGTGAACACTACTCTACCTTTTATAAGCTCCACAAGATTAACTCCACACGGATCCTAAACCTAAATGTTAAATGTTAGAAGTGTAGAACTTCTGGAAGATACTAGAAGGGCTCTTCGAGTTTGGCAAATCTAGGGATGACTCTCCACATATGACAATATAAGCACTACAGGCACCAGCATTTCACAGTGATGTCAACAAGGACATTTCTAAGCACAGTTCCGCTCCCAAAGCTCTGTGCAGACGCAGCCCGGGGAGCGAAGTTATTAAGAGGCAGTCCCCACGGCCCAGGGAGTTGCAAGGACTACCCAGGACCACGTAAGAACAGGCAGAAACATGCTGAACTCTGTGTCTGGCCACTGGCTCCCACCCAGCCAGGGGAGGACCCACCACACCGGCTTCCCAGGCTCAGCTGGCCGCTCCACCCAGTCTGGGGACAGCGGGCCCCTCACTCACCGAGACCAGACACGCCTTCCCGCACGGGGGCAGCAAACCCTCGCTCGCCAGGGCCAGCCACTCCTCCCCATCTGTGGAGAGCAGGCCCTCGCTCACCATGGTGAAGCTGAGGAGCTGACCCCGCTCTCTCCACAACGGAGCCCAAGGTGTAGCACAATCTACAGCTTCCGATTTCCTCAGTAGAGGAGTTCAGCCAGAAGCCTGGCTCCCGGGAAGAACCCTCCCATCTGATTGGCAGGTCGCCTGGAGGCTATGATTGGCTAGTGGGGCTTGAGTGGCAGGATCATGTGAGCGGAAGGGACCCGGCACAATGATTCCCAGCCTTGGCTTCCAATCTAAGTATTGCACGGTGATTTGTTACTAAATTGTTAGAACACTTTCATTCTGTGATTTGCTTAAACGTTTGAATTGCACTGGAAAGGATTATTTTTAAAAGATCGATTTTAAAATTCAAATACACACCAGTGTTAGTTACTACTCCGAAAGAATGTCATTGTGTATAGTTTCATGTAGTCTGTGATACATACTCAGCTGTATTTTTTATTGAAATAAATCATGTCAGGGAAAGAGAGAAAGAGAGAGAGAGAGAGAGAGAGAGAGAGAGAGAGAGAGAGAGAGAGAGAGAGAGAGAGAGAGAGAGAGAGAGAAAGTTGCTGTTGAATTTGGCGCAAATCCCTACGCTGAGCCCGGTGTTCCCCACCAGAGTGGGGGCCCTTTCCTGCCCCCTCTTGCTGCTCGGTGCCGGTGGCCTCCCGTGGAGTGGAGCGCACCAGACGCTGAGCCTGTCTGGGATGAGCAGGTTGGCGCAGGCCAAAGGGTTCACAGTTACAGGGACATCGCGGGGGCGCTGCTCCAAGACACAGGGCGGCTGCATGGTCCTACACGCCAGGCACCACACGGTGGATCTCCCTGGACTCTTTGGGTCGTAGAACCGCTAAACCGACACGGATATCGGTGCGCACCTCAGGGCTGAGATCAGACATGAATGAGACTAAGCGTAGAGACTACACACCACTAACTGGGACACAGTCCCTTGTCGCTCTCCTCACCCCCACCAGACCCAAACCTGTAGAATGGATGTCTGAGTGCCCAACTCCCACCCCGGAATCAACTTGCCCCACTGTGCCCCCCTAGTGTGCCCGCCCTCCCTCCAAGCCTGAGGCCAAGGCAGGAGATGTAAGGAAAAGCTCCACACACAAATCTTTTTCCTGTTACTGTAATGGCATCTCTTCTAGGCTGGCTCCTCTTTTAGCATTAGCCAGGGATGAATGCACACTGTATCAAAGAGATTGTTGTTTATTAATTACTGAAGTATATGGAATGATTTCTTCCTGGGAAGAGATACTAATTCTAGAATAGCTGTACCTCCAGCCATTAAGAAAATGTTTCTGAGGCAAGCTCTCTTACGTTGGCTCAGGTGGCTTTCTTTGATCCCAGTGTGTTGCTTCCCAGGGCAATGACCTTGCCATCCTCTTGATTAAACCAACTAAATTCTTAAATTAAAGGGCTGTACTATCACAAAGTTTTAAAATTCACCCTTTGAGTCATGTAGTCAACTATCCATTGCAGTAACAGGTATAGAATTTACGTGTAAAACATGGCTTCTGTCTTCAGACCAGAATAGGAGAAATAATTTCTTGTGTGCACTGCAGGGATAAATAGGATAAAAAAAATCAGCTGCTGTAGTTACCATTATTAAATAGGAAGCAGAGATAATGATATTATAATTTCCCATCATGTATTAATTCATGTCATGTGAATGAAGGCAGGCCAGATTGGTGGATGTACAATTTGGGGGCCAGTTAGCTTGAGTCAATTAATACTGAATTTCCAAATAGGGGACTCTCCTTTGCAGATATTTTCAACCCTGTTCAGCAAAGTTAAGTCAGCTCAGAGGGTTAAGACACAGGTCATTGGCTGTAACTGTGTGTGTCAGGTTACAGATCTCAACAGCTAACATTGCACATTGGCGCAAGGTCAAACAGTATTTTATTAATGCCAGTTCTCTACCAGGGAATGACCAGCTCTTTTACAAAGCCAGGATATCTATGTGTTTTCAAATATATTTATCTTTTTAAAACGTCAATTATTAGTTTCATTTTTAAATTTGATTTTCATTAAATGCATCACTGCTCTAATCTCTTATTTGTTTTATTCTATGTAATTCCCAGTTATTAAGAATTTTTTTCCATTTTTCTCAGGTGTGGCTGGTTGTTTATTTCTATTTAGAGCAGTTTCTTCTGTAGCTATGGCTTTTCTCACATTATCTAATTTAGAATTGCTTTGATCATTTAACCCTGACTCTGCTGCCAATGGCTACGAAGACAGTCCTGCCACTCCTTCCTGTCTGGGCCTTGAGTGGTCAGGGAGAAGGAAATATAGACCAGTGAGTGAGTGTCCTCCGGTATCTCTGACTTTTACTGCAAACTTTCAAATGAAGAGGGACTTGCGCAATAGTTGTGAAGCTTCTCAGTTTCAGGGGGTCCCATTTATTTATGGATTCTCTCAGTGTCTGTGCTACTGAGGTTAAATTTAAAAAGTGGTCTCCTGTGACCATGCATTGAAGACTACTTTCTACTTTCCCTACTATCAGGTTCAGCGTGGTCTGATTCACATTTGAGGTCTTTAATCCATTTGGACTCGAGTTTTTTGCATGACAATAGATATGGATCTATTTTCATTTTTTTGTGTTTTTGCTTTTTTTAAAAATTTTTTCCATTCATAAAAAAATAAATAAAATTTTTACATTTCTTCCCCTTCTCCTAGTCCCCTCCTGCTACC
The DNA here is from genome assembly GCA_004026605.1 of Ondatra zibethicus. Taxonomy (NCBI): domain Eukaryota; kingdom Metazoa; phylum Chordata; class Mammalia; order Rodentia; family Cricetidae; genus Ondatra; species Ondatra zibethicus. The sequence goes on from PVIU01024474.1 coordinate 24,787, forward strand.
CCCCACCCCTCCTCCCTCCCCCTTCTTCCTTAAAAGAGGGCATGGTGCCCTGCCCTGTTGGAAGTCCAAGGCCCACCCCCCTCCATCCCAGCCTAGGGAGGTGTGCATCCAAAAAGACTAGGTTCCCAAAAAGATAATACATGCAGAAGAGATAGGTCCTGGTGTCATTGTTGATGGCTTCTTGGTCTGTCCCCATTGGCTGCCACATTCAGAGAGTCTGGTTTGATCATATGCTCCTTCAGTCCCAGTCCAGCTGGATTTGGTGTGCTCCCATTAGTTCAGGCACACTGTCTCAGTAGGTGGACCAGCCCCTCACAGTCCTAACTTCCTTGCTCCTCTTCTCCCACCTTCTGCCCTTCGACTAGACCTTGGGAGCTCAGTCCATTGCTCTGATGTGAATGTGGGTCTCTGTCTCTACCTCCATCCATCGGACAAAATTTCTATGGTGGTGATCAAGATATTCATCAATGTGACTCTGGGACAAGGCTAGTTCCAGCACCCTCTCCTCGGCTGCCCAAGTACCTAGCTGGGGACATCCCCATGGACACCTGGGATCCCCTCCAGGGCCAAGTATCTTGCCAGTCCTAAAATGACTCCCTTAATGTAGATATCTTATTCCCTTCTGCAATATCCACCTTTCCTCCATCTCCACCCTCCCACTCCCCCAAGCTCTCCCCAGTCCTTCTCCCTTCTCCTTCCCCCTCTCCCC
>PVIU01024475.1:0-25506 GCA_004026605.1 Ondatra zibethicus
TTGAGCACGGGAGGCCTTTCCATCTTCTGGAGTCTCTGTTTCTTCAGTGTTTTAAAAATATCCATGGTAGCATTCCTTCACTCCTATGATTAAGGTCATTGTGGAGGAGATTATTTTCCTGGTTTCTTTATCAATGTGTTTATTATTGCTGTGTAGGAAGGATAGCAGTTTTTATTTATTAATTTTGTGTCCTACCACTTGGCTAAAACGGTTTATCAGCTCTGAGAGTTTGCTTGTGGGTCTTTGGGGATGATGTAGTGTTTTGAGTAAGAAAAGTCCCCCATTAAGCCCAGCATTCTAAACATTCGATCTCCAGTTGGTTTAGAACTATTTGGGGGAGTTTATTGAACCGTTAGGAGCGGGAGCCAGGCTTCGAGAGTTTATAGGATCACCCCACTTCTAGTTTTGCTCTTGCTGCTCTCTGACTGTGGTTGAAGATGCTCCAGCTACATACCACCATGCTTCCCCTACCACGATGGACTCTTCTTCTAGAACCTTGGGCCCCATAGAAGCCCCTTTCTATAGGGTGCCTTTGGTCCTGGTGGTTCTTCACAGTAAGGACAAGTCTAACTGATACAGATCAAATTTCAGAGAAAAGGATGTGTCAACTTCTCCCTTACCTAGCTGCATACCTTTTACTTCCTCCTCTGATCTTAATCGAAAGCATTCTTTCCATTAGGTCCTCTCACCAGCAACTTAGAAAGGGAAACTGTAGAAGATCTGTTTCTCGGGTCTAGGACTGTTCAGTGGTCTTGGGATCTGCTTCTCAGGTCTAGGACTGTTCAGTGGTCTTGGGATCTGTTTCGAGGGTCTAGAATTGTTACACCATCTTATAAGACCTAAAGGCCTAAAAGGACCTCTTCCCTTTCTCCTGTCATTCATTAGGCCTGCATCTTGATCTCATGAGATCAGGTTCTCGCAGCTTGCTAGGCCTTTTCTTACACCCAGGCTTCTCCCCTGATGAAATAATTGCCTTTTAATTCCAATTTGCCCCTACCTCTTGGGGCTCTATAATTACATAATACATGTTTGAAATGCAAAGTTTAGGGTCAAGACCTGATGATGAAGCCCACTTCCCTAGGGCTCTCGGGTTCCAGGAAGACGAGGAGAGTTTACAGTTGCCAGGAAGGGAATCAGGCAAGGCTGCAAACTTCCTGACACCAGGAGAAGACAGTGGGAGGGAAATGAGATGTTTGAGAAACAACAAAAGGATCTGTGAGGTGACGTCATGCTTGACATCAATTGACAGTTAATCCACTAGAGATCTGGGAGGAATTCAGCAGTGGTGTGTGCAGGAGGGAATGTGCCTACCCTGAAGAGCAGGGACAAACCTCTGTGCCCACTCCCGTGTGCGTGGCTCTGAATTCAGCTGCCTTTGCGTGCAAGGCCGCATTCAAGAGGAAATGGATCTGTTCCCCGTGCAGTCAGCAAGAAGACCCACTAAACAGCAGCAATAATTTAACGTAAAGAGAGCTTTCCCTCATATCACAGGTAGCTGGGACACCTCTGGCATGCGTGCAAAGGGCTTTCCGCCATGGGTGATGCGATGGCTAATTTTGGTTGTCAGCCTGACAAGATCTAAAGCCACCAAAGTGGCAAGCCTGGGAGGGGTTATCCTGATTAGGTTAGTTGAGCAGCAAAAATCCCTCTGAATGTGGGTAGCACTATTCCCTGTGCAGGGGTCCTGACCTAAAAAAAGGAGAAATCCGGCTGAGCACTAGCATTCGTTGGTCTTTATTTTCTGGGTGCTTCAAGATCCTGATGCCATCACTGTTCCATTATGACGGACTGTGCCTTGATTTGTGAACCTAAATCCTCCCTTCCTCCCTCTCTTCCTCCCTCCCTCCCTTCCTCCCTCCTCCCTTGGTTTGCCTTTCTCAGAATGTTTCATCACAGCAGCAAGAACATAGCTAGGACAGGTAGGGACCGTGTGTGTGTGTGTGTGTGTGTGTGTGTGTGTGTGTGTGTGTGTGTGAGAGAGAGAGAGAGAGAGAGAGAGAGAGAGAGAGAGAGAGAGAGACCTCCTGTGAGAAGAGCTCACACCTCAGAGATTGTGTGGATTCAGCTTCCAGCTGGGCTCCTTGCCCCACACAGCAGGTTCTCTGAATCGTCCAAGAAACCAAACCAAGGCCTTGCCTGGGTGTTTCATTGTGGATCTTGAAGAAAGGGCCTGAGGAGGAGAGCTACAACCCTGAGTCAAACCACAACCAACCCTTCTCTCCCCTTACGATTTTATCGAGCAGCTCAATTTGAAAGCCTTGTGGTTTAAATGAAAAACAAAATGAGCAGATTACCCCGGATTCCAGAAAATGCCCATTACTGTTTCTGTACCGATACTCATTGATGTCACCAGCAGTTATTTTGATGTGCTGGATGGTGATGAGGGACGTCAGAACTCCGCAAAGATCTCTGGCCCGCTGCTTACCTCATGAGTGATTGTGAACTGGGTTTTCATGGCTCATTGGGATGGTTGGGGGGAGGGAAGGGTGTTTACTGGAAGCCCAGTGACTTGAGTTAACCCCCCCGGGGACCCATAATGGAAGAAGAGTACAGACTCCAGTAGGAATGCCTCTGGCCCTGCTATGTGTGCCAAGACAGGCCCATGCCTACATAAGCTCACACACTCATAATAATAAAGCAAAGTAAAGATATTCTGTTGTTCAGAAGCCCACTTTTCCAGGTTCTATAATAAGATGATAAGAGCCCTTCTTCCTGGGCAAATTAAAATACCAAGTGAGATATTCGTAATAGCTAACACTCAATGTTCAACTTGTTCTCCACTGACTGCTTTCAAGCACATGGATTTCTAATAGCTCTTCCAGATAGATTCTGTCATTCCCATTCTACAAAGGAGCAGTTAAGAAATCAACAGGTTAAAGAGTCATGGTCCTGCATGTCTGTTATCCCAATGCCTGGGGTCAAAGGCAGGTGAGTGGGGAATTTGTTGCTACCTTGAGCTGCAGCACAACCCTGGGAGGAGAAGTGGAGAAAGGGTCAGGAGAAGGGGGGAAGAGGAAGAAAATGATGACGAAGAGGAGAAAGAAAAGGGAGAAGGGGAGGAAGGAGAGATGAAGAGGAAGAAAATAAGGAGGCAGGAGGAAGGGAGGAGGAGGAGGAAGAGAAGGAGGAGGATGGAAGAAAGAAAAGCAAGCTCAGGAAAGAAAAGCAAGGGGTGACATGGATTACTAAAGGTTGCCCAACCCACAGGGGCTAGAGTTGAGCTATCTTGGGTCAATTTACTGGAGTCTTTTCTTCTGAGGGACTTTGCTCTGCTATTGTTGTAGGGAGCATTTTCCTCAGAGCTCAGAACACACTATGTGCTTGCTAGCTATTAGCTAATGCTCTAATCACTACTTTAGCCTGGTGCTCAGGGAGCAGTTGTCACAACTCTCCACCATCTGCGGTGCCGCAAGAGGCACTGGCAAAGTCAGTGCACCTGTGTTGGAATTGCGCATGCGCCGCCTGGGGGATGGGAAGGCAGCATGCCTGGAGGCATGTGCTAGTGGAGACAGGGCTGCCAGATCCAGAGGCTGTCCACCACCCGAGGTCACTAAGGAGGTGCTGCTTGCTGAGTTTCTCACCGGATGGAAAAGGAATTCTTAAAGAAATCAAATCAGAGGCCTTTCACCCCGGTGCTTTCTGAGTTCTGCAGGACACATGGGAACCCCGGGAACTCTGGTGTCAAAGAGAAGGTGCTTCTGAATATGAAGTAAGGGGAGGTGAAAGATGTCTTTGTCATAGCGAAAGAGAAACTCGCCCTGTTCTGTGGGGAAGCATAGCTGAGATCCTGAAGTACTTAAGACTTGGTGGTTGAGTTTAAGAGGAAAAAAAAATATACATGTATGTTTATGTATATTCCAATTTATAAATCTGATGATTCTACTGAGGCTAATGGTGCTTTGGTAATGGCTGTGCCCATTAGCCATTTTCCAGCTCTCCCCTCATTACCTTTACCAATAATTCTTACCCAAACCCTTGGGAGATAAATGTGTGTTTTAGAGATAGTTGGGTCTGGGTTTAGGACTGGTGTTCTGTTTGTGAAAGAACCATTACCCCTGGGGAACTTTGTTCTTTCTAAAATTCTCTCTCTCTCTCTCTCTCTCTCTCTCTCTCTCTCTCTCTCTCTGCCTCTCCTTCTCTCCCTCCCTCCTCCCTCCCTCTTCTTCTCCCCTCCCTCTCCCCCTCCCTCTTTCTTTCTCTCCATGTGTGCTATAAGCATTAGAAGAAGCTTGGCTATTGTCCCTCATAAGCTGCGCATCTCGACTGGAACACGGTTCCCCCCCCCCCCCTTGACCTAGAACTGAACAAATAGGCTAGGCTGGCTGACCAACTCACCCCAGGGACCCACCTTTCACTACCTCTTAAGCACTGGGGTCACAAGTATGTGTCACCTCCCAACATTAAAAATCAAAACTGGTTCGAGGGATCAAACTCAGGACTTCATGCCGGCACGGCAGCCATTTTTCTGACTGAGCTCTCACCCGAGCCCTGAAGTGTTGACAGCACTCTCGCATATTTTGGGGGCTGTGGGACAAAATGAGGCCATGTATAAATACGTCATGTGCCCACACTAGAGCTCATCCCTGTGCTGTGCAAATGTGGCTGATGTTCATGTCCCGGGTGCATTCTCCTGGGGGTATCTTGAAGACTCGTAATCCCACTGCTGACTTCTGCTGAGCTCAGTGAAAAACCTTCGACATTTGATTCTGTGAAATCGAGAATGGTTTGTTGAAAGTGTTCCTCATATGCCTCCCCTCCACACCGTAAATATGTGAAATCTACAACCACAAAAGCTCTATATCAGAGTCTTTATCTCACCAATTCTCTCAGATCCCATTGCCCTCGGTGTCAAAGATACCTTAAAATTGCAGCGCTTTACTGGGACGTGTGTTTATTTCTTGCTCCCGCATCTGAAGGCCATCAGGAGCACATCTGATCTGAGCGGGGGCTCTGGTGGATTTAGTGCTAACTGCGTCCGGCTTCAGGCTACTCCCTACATTTCTTATTCTTTCAGTGGTGGCATGAGGCTGCCCTGCTCCTAAAACCCCCATCTCTAGTCTCTGCTGTAGCTACATCCACGAGCACCCGTGCATCTGCTCTAGTTTTCTCTGGGTTGCAGCCATGACCACACTCGGACCCAGGGCAACCAGGGACAGGAAAGGGTTGAATTCAGCTTACAGATGATGTGAAGGAACTCGAGGGGTAGGAACTTAGCGGAGAAAGCGCAGAGGAACACTGCTTGCTGCCTTCTCCAGGGCCTCAGGCTGAGCTAACTTTCTTGTTCAGCCCAGGTCCACTTGCCCAGGAAATGGTACCACCCACGGTGGGCTGTGATCGCCGGCATCATTTAGCAACTAAGACAGCCCCCCACATATGCAACCACAGGTCAAATCTGATCTGGGAAATCCCTCAGTTAAAACTCCTTTCTCAGGTAACTCTAGACTGTGTCAAGATAAAATTAGGACGGGGCCCAAGCCAGCCCCGCAGCTGCTCAGACATGAGACCATGGCCAGGGGATGCACGGCTATAAATGCTGCAAGGGTAGAAAGATTGGATTGGTGTCTCCTTGTCCAATCCCTGAAAGTCCACATCCCTGAATCTCTTAATCCTTTATTGAGTCAACACTTTGAGGATAAACAAGATAGACCTGGTGTAAGTGACTTCACCTCATGAGGCCGGGGGGGGGGGGGGGTGCATGTAGAGCATAAGAAGGGATATTTGACAACATCTCAGCTTGATGGAAGTAGAGCACACTAACTCACTATGGAGTCACAGATGCCCAGCAATATGCCTAGTACAAAATGGCTGCTCACTGGGTGATTATAGAGAGGACATCCAGTCTCCCGGGGGCAACCTCTGTGACCAGCCGCCTTGCCATTTTTTCAGAAGTAGGCCTTATTCTGCTGTGATCATCAATGCTATAATAATTCAGCTTCTCTGGGTTTGTTCTTCCTTGGCTTTTTATTGCTTTATCTTTCTAGATTTATTTTTATTTTTACAAATACTGATGCATCCCTTAAGTGCTCCCAAGAGGAAGGAATCCATTGGATGAATTACCTGCTTTGTAATCTATTGGGAAGAGCTGTCCAGTATAAAATATTGCTTTTTTGGCATGAATCAACCACTAAGTAAAGGCCTACTTCGGTCTTAATTACCCATCACTAGTTCAATAGAACACTGTGAGGTGTGTGCAGGACTTGCCTTTGCTCTGGCCTCAGCATGGGTCTATGGGTTTGGCTGTCACTTAGCAACCCAAGCATAATACATTGGTCTGCTCCATCTCTCTCTTTGTGGGGCTACATACAAGGCTCCAAAAAAAAAAAAGAGCTCTCCTCTACCCAAGAGAGGTTTTTCTCCCTATGACACATTCATCACAAGCCAGCAGCTCGTCATTTGCCACCACTCACTGGCTAGAATGCCACCCCCCACCAGCACAACCCAGCCTGCCAGAACATGGCCGTGCCATTACCAACTGAAGCAGAAGAGCATTTTACATCTTATAGCAATACCTCTCCCCCTAAAATCATCTAAGACAGATGGGGACCCAAGGTGCCTGAGTCCAACTGAAGAGCGAAAGTGGTGCGTGGATATAGGTGTGAATATGTGCACGTGGATGTAGGTGTGAATGTGTGCGTGGATGTAGGTGTGAATATGTATGCGTGGATGTAGGTGTGAATATGTGCGCATGGATGTAGGTGTGAATATGTGTGCGTTTGTTTTCCTAGAATGGGGTTCCACAAGAGAGTGAAACGTGCTTGTGGCCTTCTAGGTGAGGGGTAAAGAGAGAATGTGATTTTTTCCTGACAAGTTGGTGGCTGATGGGGCAATAAGGGTGGGTGACTATTGGCATGAGGAAGATAAGTGAATCTCAAGCTTTGAGTTGGACGTGAAATAAAACAAGAGTCGGACAAGCCCAGAAGGAGAATAAGCAACCAAGGACAAATCAGAAAGGAAGCCGAGTGCTTATTCAATAGATTGTGTCCCCTAAGATGGGAGGCACAATGTGAACAGAGGGTATGATCGCTAGGCCATAAGCTTCTGGAAGCTTCGGTTGTGTCCTTTCTATTTTTGTCTATAGTTCTGAAGATGCTAGTGAACACTTAAGTGAGTCCTATGGATGCTAAGTGAATAAATGAAGTTATGAGTGAATGAATAAGAGAGTGGGGTGCTGGTTTCCTTTGAAAGTAGAATACAGGGTGAGCCTTAGACTTGAAAACACAGAAAAAATTGACCTTCACAGATATGTCAAAATGACAGAGGAGAAAGGGGGAAAGAGTAAAAATAAACGAGGACCCAATTAGTGACAAGAATATGAAAGACTGACTATTCCATGAACGAAGAAGGCACCAAGATACAGGTCTATTTCAGGTGTTCATATTATGTTCAAGTCAACCACAAATAGGAAAAGAAATCTCTCCGACAATGCAGAGTTGGTAATGAAAGTTCCTGCTGTCAGTTATCAATAGTCTTAAATCTCACTTGGTGATGGGCATGCTACCCTCCTTCTGACCAGGTGGTGGTGGTGGTGGTGGTGTGATTGTGTGGAGGTGGCAAGGCCACACATGTCTCAAGAACACATCCCAACAAACTTACTTTGGCTTGGATGATACCAACGTTGACCAGCACAGAGGTGGGAGCAGGTTCAGAATCCAGTCATTTCTATTTCTTTTTCTTTCTTTCTGTCTCCTCTGTTGTGCTATCTGCAGATCCCAGAACCCAAAACTCTGTATGTTGACTAGGAACGCTATAGAGGCTTTTATCTTCTCTACTGAAGTAGAAGATAGAATTCAGTGTCTGTGCTGTGTACAGGATTTGGGGTTCATCCATGTCTGCTGGTTCTCCTCATTTAACCCTCCGAGTTAGAGGTGACTTGTTTCCTACCCCGCCAAGACCACTTTTCTCTTTAACTAAGAATTGTGAGTGACGTGGAAGCTTCCCTTTAATCCTTCAGTTTCACACAAAACCACCCCCACTGAGATTCCTGGGTGCCAATTATAGAAATTCTCTCCTGCTCCTGCCCTCCACGCAACACGGTTGAGCAGATTTCACAAGGCTCCCCTCCTCCTCCTCCACCAGCTCCCTCCTTCCAGTTTCTTGTCTCCAAAGTCTGAAGCCAGGATCCTCTTCTTGGCAGTCAGTATACTCCTTTCAGCCTACTTGGGACATGGCTGTACGTAGATCATATCGTGGTGCTATGCTTTATTTTGGGGCAGCCTCTTCATTCTCCTCCCCACTGTCCCTACACCAGTTCCTTGTGGCTCTTAGAAGTCAAGGAATCAGCTGCCATCCCTGGAGCTCCACATTTCTGCAGCTCACCTTCAGGAAGAGTACCCTCCTGAGCTTTGGCAGAGAAAAGATTCTAGAAAAAATTAAAACATGCAAACTACAGTTCAAGGAAGCTGGCAATGTCTGCATGCCTTCCTGGGAATGGCTCAGCACTGAGGAAATAGGAATGACCATCTATGGCTCCACTCAGCTTTCCCTACTAACCCTTCCACCTGTGTCATTCCTGACACAGCCTGTCATAGGAGTGGACATGACTGTGTCTTCAGAGCAGCAGTGTCTTGTCTCTCGTGGAAGTGACCATAACACCTCACACTCTGGTCTTCTTCTAAAACAATAGTGACAGTTCATTTGGTTTGGAAAAACTTTTCAATACATCATTAGCACATTTCTCAACAGGTCCATGTACCCCCGTGCTCCTCTGAGAGCTGATGAGCCTTGTTTGTTAGTTATTGCAGGGATTAGGGTTACATCGATTTCAGTGGTAATCAGAGACAATTTTAAGGCAAAAAACCAACTCTTTCATATATAGTGATAAGTACACGTTTTCTTCTTTATGTATTCCTGTTAATTAGAAGATGTGAAATTCTGATAAATTTGGCTAATTCAAATTCATCTCAGATTTCCATCCTCTTAGATACTGTGGATTACAAGATACTGGCATCTAGCCTGGTTGGTGATCTCTCTCTGTGCTTCTCAAGCACAGTTTACCACTTATGAAAAGACCAGTTTGCTCTGCTGCGCCATCACATGACCACCTCCAGGACGCAAACAATAGAACTTCTCTCTTGGCCCACAGGAGGCTGAAATGGGCTATGAAGGGCAGGCCAGGATCTGAGGGCACAGTCATCTCAACCAACTGCTGACGTGGACATTGCACGTGGAACAGCGTAACCTGCAGGGCTGCTGAGCTCAGCAAGAATTGGGAGCGTGGCTCAGAGCAGAGAGAATTACAGAAGTTTAGGCTGACCTTAGCTTGAACACAGTAGAGAGGGAGTGGAGGAGAGATGGAAATATTTAATTCCGCCAGTTTAGCCAACCCACTTTATCCCACTATCCAGGATGCAACTGGAAAGCTATACGGATTTAATGGGATCTTCCACTAGGCAGAAAGAAGACAATGAATGGACAAGAGAAGCAATCACATCCAAAAAGCTAGGATGGGATAAGGAAGCTGTCACTTCTAGAAGATTTCACAACAAGAGTGGGTTTCTGCTGAGGGTAGCTGTGAGTGAAGCAGGAGAGCAATCCCCAAAGTGAGACTGCTACGGAGCCTCTCCACGGACCTCGCGAACCACCTCTAAGAAGACAGCAACCTGGGCAAGCACAGACCTGTCTGAGTTTGTATATTCTTATGTGTGAAGCACAAAGGCTGACTTGGAATCCATAGCCTTCAGACTTTATTGTGCACCAAAATTATTTGACATTATTGTAAAAAAGAATAAGGTAATTCTTGAGATGGCATTCACAGGAGATCCTGCTATATGCTGTCAGTGTGAATGAAGTTCCCATATCTCAAAGCATCTCAAGGCTAGAGTGTCCTCTCCAAGGGGCACTAGGTGACATCAACGGAGGAAGATTGGTTTACAAGGGGCTGGTGAGGGTAGGGTGCAGAATTTTAGAGACGGCCTAAAGTTCCGCAAGATCAGATTTCGGCAGGGATTTAGAACTGGGACCTGAGGATCACAAAGTTTTAACTCAGTGTTTACGAATCAATAACCTGGTCTGAGTTAACTAATTACTGCATAAATACATTTTTAAAGCAACACATAAATCAATACCAGATGTCAAAGGTGGTGTTCACAAGGGGGAATATTACATTTAGGTTTGGGACTCTCATCATCACGGAGATTAGAGTCTTCTTTGAAGTAAAGGAAATAAGAAACAGTTGACTCTACAAAAATGTAAACTGTGACAGGTAGTTTGGTGGTGTGGTGGTTTGACTGAGAATGTCTCCCATAGGCTCATGTATTTGAATATTTTGTTTCTAGTTGATGAAACTGTTTGGGAAAGATTAGTACATGTGGCCTTCTTGGAAGAGGTGTGTCACTGGGAACAGGCTCTCTCTGTCTTGTAGTTATGGATCAAGATGTAGGCTCTCAAATGTTCTTTTCTTTCTTTTTTTGTTGACTTTATTGAGCTCTACATTTTTCTCTGCTCCCCTCCCCTTCAACCCTCTCCCATGGTCCCCATGCTCCCAGTTTACTCAGGAGATCTTGTCTTTTTCTACTTCCCATGTAGATTAGATCCATGTTATATCTCTCTAAGGGTCCTCATTGTTGTCTGGGTTCTCTGGGATTGTGAATTGTAGGCTGGTTTTCTTTGCTTTATATCTAAAAGCCACTTATGAGTGAATTCATATGATATTTGTCTTCCTGGGTCTGGGTTACCTCACTCAATATGATGTTTTCTAGATCCACTCATTTGCCTGTAAATTTCAAGATGTCATTATTTTTTCTGCTGTGTAGTACCCCATTGTGTAAATGTACCATATTTTCCTTACCCATTCATCGGCTGAGGGGCATTTAGGTTGTTTCCCAGTTCTGGCTATGACAAACAATGCTACTATGAACATAGCTGAGCACATGTCCTTGTAGTATGATTGAGCATCCTTTGGGTATATACTCCAAAAGTGATATTGCTGGGTCTTGAGGAAGGTTGTTTCCTAATTTTCTGAGATATCCAAAGGAGATGTACCAATTTGTACTCCCACCAGCAATGCAGAAGTGTTCCCTTTACCCCACAACCTCTCCAGCATAAGTTGTCATCAGTGTTTTAGATCTAGGCCATTCTTACAGGTATAAGATGGAATCTCAGAGTTGTTTTGATTTGCATTTCTCTGATGGCTAAGGATGTTGAGCATTTCCTTAAGTGTCTTTCAGCCATTTTAGATTCCTCTGTTGAGAGTTTTCTATTTAGGTCTGTACTCCATTTTTTATTGGATTATTTATTCTTTTGATGATCCATTTCTTGAGTTCTTTGTATATTTTTGAATCAGACCTCTGTCTGATATGGGGTTGGTGAAGATCTTTTCCCATTCTGTAGGCTGCCATTTTGTCTTGTTGACCATGTCCTTTGCTTTACAGAAGCTTTTCTGTTTCAGGAGGTCTCATTTATTAATTGTTTCTCTCAGTGTCTGTGCTACTAGGGTTCTATTTAGGAAGTGACCTCATGTGCTAATACGTTCAAGTGTACTTCCCACTTTCTTTTCTATGAGGTTCAGTGTGGTTGGCTCCATGTTGAGGTCTTTGATACACCTGGGCTTGAGTTTCATGCTTGTTGATAGATATGAATCTGTTCTCATTCTTTTCCATGTTGATATCCAGTTATGTCAGCACCATTTGTTAAATATGCTTTCTTTTTTCCATTTTATATATTTTGCTTCTTTGTCAAAAATCAGGCATCCGTGGGTGTGTGGATTAATATCTGGGTCTTCAAGTCTGTTCTATTCATCCTCCTGTCTGTTTTTATGCCAAAACCAGACTGTTTTCAGTACTGTAGCTTTGTAGTAGAGTTTGAAGTCAGGGATTGTGATGCCTCCAGAAGTTTCCTTATTGTACAGGATTGTTTTGGCTATCCTGGGTTTTTTGCTTTTCCATATGAAGTTGAGGATTGTTCTTTTGATATCTGTGAAGAATTTTGCTGGGCATTGCATTGAATCTGTAGATTGCTTTTGGTAAGATTGCCATTTCTATTATGTTAATTCTGCCTACCCAAGAACATGGGAAATCTTTCCATTTTCTGGTGTCTTCTTCAATTTCTTTCTTAAAACATTTAAAGTTCTTATCATACAGGTCTTCCACTTGTTTGGTTAGAGTTACTCAGAGATATTATATGTTATTTGTGGCTATTGTGAAGGGTGATGTTTCTCTGATTTCTTTCTCAGCCCATTTATCATCTGTGTAAAGAAAGACTACTGATTTTTTTTGAGTTAATCTTGTATCATGGTATATGACTGAAAGTGTTTATGAGTTATAGAAGTAAAATTTTTGGGATTGCTTATGTAAACTATCATATCATCAGCAAACAGTGAGAATTTGACTTCTTCTTTTCTGATTTGTATCCCCTTGATCTCCTTTTTGTCGTCTTATTGCTCTAGCTAGGACCTCAAAAACCATATTGAATAGATATGGAGAGAGTGGATAACCTAGTCTTGTTCCTAATTTCAGTGGGATGGCTGGGAGTTTCTCTTTATTTAGTTTGATGTTGGCTGTTGGCTTGCTGTATATTGCCTTTATTAGGTTTAGATATTCAACTCTTCTTTTCATCTGCCATCATGGACTCTAATCCCCTGAAACCATAAGGCAAATTAAAAGCTTTCTCTTTTAATTTGATAATAATTAAATTTATTAAGTTAATTGATAATAAATTGCTCTGGTCATGGTGTTTTGTCACGGCAATAGAAGAGTAGCTAAGAAAAAAGGGTCTCAAAGAATTCTCTCCTTTGCGCATAACTGCTATAAGCACCCTGAACTCTCACCTGAGATCTCAGCCCCTCCCTCCTACACCTCTTGGCCAGCTGTGTGCATTTCTGTCCCAGCTACTTGTGGTCCCCGGGTTACAGCAGATGCTGAAGTATATTAACTATAGAAGGTTAACTAGTTTCGGGGAAGTTGTCATCTATGCTGGAGTGAAATTTTCTAGTGGTGCAGATGTGTCGTAGCCGCCCGTGATCCTGTGAGTCACCCCTCACCCATACTCTCTAAGTAACTCACTGAACTTGTTGGTTTCCCAGCCTAGGCATTGGTGGATTCATACTTTGGTCTGGCATTAGTGCCCCACCTGGAGGAAGCACGGATTTATTTATCTAGCTCCAGAAAACATTCATGCAACAGGAAGATAAGAAAATCAGTTCAGAACTGGGATGATTGCCAGACTGAAGGGAATGAAGCCAAAGTTAGCCGTGACCTTTACAGAGAATGGTTCGGACCAGCAGAGTTTAATGACTTCTAGGTGAGGCCACCCGGATTTCTCTCCATCCATGGACATGATCTCATGGCCAAAACTATCCTCCTTGGATGAGACTTAGATGCCATGCCAGCTTCTTCTTTCTTTGAGAATGTGGAGGTTTGAATAAAAATGGCCCCCATAGGTCCATAGGGAGTGGCACTATTAAGGAGGTGTGGCCTTATTGGAGTAGGTGTGGTGTTGCTAGAGGCAGCATCACTGGAAACAGGCTTTGAGGGCTCAGATGCGCAAGCCTGGCTAGTATGATTCCCATCTCCTCCTACTGCCTGTGGATCCAGATGTAGGACTCTCAACTACCTCTCCAGCACCATGTCTGCCTGCATGCCACCATGCTTCCCACCATGACAATAATGAACTAAACCTCTGAACTGTAAGCCAGCCCAGATTAAATGTTTTCCTTTGTAAGAGTCACTGTTTCACAGAAAGAGAAACATTAACTAAGACAAGACTGTTTAGGTTCCACCTTCCCAGGCTTAGGAGAGCTGATAGAGTTGATCCAATAACTATCCACATGTCTGCTCTTATTATTTACTTCTATTAATAATGGGGACCTATTTTTTCTGTCCTAAAGTGGGTCTGTGTCTATGGTAGTCTGGATGTAATTGGCCCCTATTAGCTCTTAGGGAGTGACACTATTGGGGGGTATGGCCTTGTTGGAGGAAGTGTGTCATGATGGAGGTGGGCTTAGAGGTCTCTTTTGCTTGAAGCTTCACTCAGTGTCATGGTCCACTTCCTGTTGCCTTCTGGTCAAGATGTAGCCAGCACCATGTCTGCCTGCATGTGGCCATGCTCCAGCCATGGCCATGATGATAATGAACTGAAACTCTGAAACCGTAAACCACCACTTCAATGAAATATTTTCTTTATAAGCGTTGCCATGATCATGGTGTCTCTTCACAGCAACAGAAACACTAAGACAGTGTCCCTCTTCTCCGTACACCTTCAGTCACCCACCACGGTGTATTGGACCTGTGAAGTCAGAGCCCACCCTGCATCTTCTGAAAGCACTTACTATACAAAAGCATTAATTAACCTATCACTCATGATTTAAATTGTTGTAGATTTGAGTCAATTGTAGATATTTTCTGGGGGGGAGGGGAGGCTGGTATCCAGGGATAGATGTGTAAACTTACCCAGAGAAGACTCTGGAAATCAACCTTTGGTTTTGTTGTCAGCCTCAGCACCAAGTCCCTTAGCCCATCATCACTGTAAACCCAGAAGAATTTTACGCCACAAGGCCTTGTTTTAGGTCCTAGGAGGTCATTGTAACTAAGTCTTGTTTGAAAGATGTCATGTTGGAGTGTGACTCCTGGTTCAGTGGGTGCTGCTTACTGGGCAGGATTGGGTTAGAAACCCCTTCTTCCGTCTGAGCATTCTGTTTTCAGAACGGAAAACAAAGAAAATGGGCCACAGCTGAAACAAACACCAGCCGACATGGTATCAGTGGGAACAAGCAAGCTAGTGCGCCTTGCACACAAGGGTTGTGTCGGGTGCATTCCCGTAACAATGGTGCCACACTTGGCAGTTCGGTGCCTAGAGAAGAGCTGCCGAGATCAGCGTGGAGGGAAGAAGCCCTCCCTTCCCAGATCTCTGAAGCTCTGATTCATTCTCCAAAACCTCATCCCTCTTTCAGTAGCAGAAGCTCCTCCTGCAGAGCCAGCCCGTTCCCTCCGGGGCTGGTCTCCAGAGAGGAGCAGCGTCTGGCTCCCACCCCCCATGTAATTGCCCATCTGCTTGTGGGAAAAGAGGCGGGTTCTATTCTCTTCCTTCGCAGACGTGTCAATGTGCTGATGCGCGCGACAAGGGCAGCAGCTGCATCCTGATGTCTGCCCCGTGCCCCACGCTCACTGTTCAGCTTTACCCTTCAGGTCTTGCATGGGGCTGTCTGGTGGCTGGAGATCCGCTCCTGTAACAACCCCCGTGCCTTGGCTTGTGTTCCATTGGAATGACCCAAGTTCAGTGCTGCTCACGGCGTCTCTTTAGTTTTCCCTTTGGGGAGAGTCAGTGGTCTTCCTTCTCTGCACTTGCCTCAGAACTTCCTTAGGTACCAACAGAAGCCCCAGTGTGTGATCTTTGTGCCTCAGCTTCCAACCTTGGCTCCACTAACCACCTTCTGGCGACTTCCCCTTTCCTGCGTTTAGAAAGATCTCATGGACCAACCGAATCGCATTGAGCAAACAGTCCTTCACTCATTTCCCAAAAGTTTTCAAACAAATCAAGGTCTGCTAAAGGCCAGCATTCTTACCACTCTCCCACAAATAGAACATTCAGTCTAAATTGCTATTATCCAAGTTATAAACAAACCTTTAAGTGCTTCAGAGGATCTACTTGCGGAGGAGATGGACAGCTTAACTCTCTCTTTGAAATACCAATGCATCTCAGAATATTAATTATTAAAGTCCTACTAAATGGGTTAAGGGTGCGATTTCGACAATGAAATGCAGAGCTTGGCTGGTCTCATAGTAGTTACATGACCTTGAGAAAGAGCCTTAGCTTGAAGCCTCTCACTTTCTTCATGTGTAAAATCATGATGATTAGACTATTGATCCTCTGTGATCATCATGAAGGGAAGATGTGTAATGCTTCTAACATGCTTTGTTCAGAGAGGCACAGAGGGAGACGTGCGTAGAAATTATCTGCAGCTGTCAGTGTTTCTCAGCATCATCAATTAGCATGGCAACCCAAAAGTATCCATCAGATCAGGAACCCTGTTCTCAACATTTGGATAAATATGTTCAGGTACCCTAGGGTTATCAAACTCCCGAGTTCACCCATTCTCTTCCTTGGAAGTACTAGCAGCTTCTACTGGGCACATCGTTCCGTTACTAAGACTCTTTTGTCTAGTCACGTTGGCATCTAGGCCATTTATATGGATGACAAGCATTAATGCACGGGCAAGCAGAGTGTGTGCACTTGAAATCATGCTCTTTAAAAGAAGAAACCTGCTCTCTTGACTTGTCTCCTTCCCTTTAGCTGGCTTGCATACACGGTGTCCTTATTCAGCTAGGTCAAACGAACCCAATACCAGGCTGTAAAGGTAGCTCAGTTGGAAGAATGCTTGCCTAACAAGCACAAGGCCATGGGTTCAATCCCAGCACCACATAAATTGGATACATCTGTATACACTTATAATTCCAGTACTTGGGAGGATCAAGAGTTGAATGACGGGGCCAGAGAGATGATGGCTCAGTAGTTAAGAGCACTGGCTACTCTTAAAGAGGCCTGGGCTTTTAAGTTCCTAGCACCTGCGTGGTGGCTCACAACTGTCTGTAACTCCAGTGCCAGGGAAGCAAATGTCCTTTTCTGACCTCCTTGAGCATCAGGCATGCATGTGGTTCAGAAATACATGCAGACAAATTGATTATATATATTAAATTATTTTTTTAAAAAACTTTAAAATGTTTTTACAAGAAGACTTTAAGTTCATTCTTGACTACATAGAGTCTAAGGCCAGCCTGTAATATATAAGAATCTGCCAAAAGAAACAAGCAAAGCAAACAGAAACAAAAAAGCAGGCACTACTCCAGATGCCACATGGTAGAAAGATGTGTCCTCACTAGTAACATCAAGCCACCATTGCAGTTCAACCCTGTATTGTCAGACAAAGAAGGAACAATTGTATCTGGTGCTTCAAATGGCTGAATCCTGGGGTCAGTTATTACATTAGTACATAGTATATAAACACATCACTAATACCTCTCTTCAAAACAGTACATGCTACATCTTCCCCAGCTACACAACTTGAAGTCTAAACCTTCAGCGTTGCCTGAGCCTAGTGTGTTCTTCTGGTCGACATGACTGTCTGGCAACAGGAACAGTGCATGCTGCATCCACAGAGAAGAAAGACCACGCAGCCTCCCCATGAACTACTGGGGAATCAATATCTTTTAATTATGAGAAAGCACATTGTGTTTACATCTCCCACCGTGGCGAGAAGAAGGTCAAATCACAGTCCTCACAGCCTTTTTCAAAATCGTGTAGGGCTTGTTTGTCAAGTGGGAATCAGAATCGGATGAACCTGGGAGGCTTTCATCTTCCTGTTTTCTGCCGTTTGTTTATGTGGCTCTGCCTTGCGAGATTAAAAGATGTAGAGAGAGAGCGCCCAGCAAAAGGAAACAAACTCTTTGGAAAGTCGAAATAAGGTTTCCGTATTAGAAGAAAAGGCAATTAGTCACTTGAGGTTTTCCGGGCAGGGTAGGGACTAGGCAGCTATTATGCTCCTTTCTTGTAGTTCATCTAGAGACATTTTTAAAATGATCAAAACTCCGAGCTGTAATGGAAAAAAAAAAAAGAAAAAAGAAATAAAAAGAACAAACCCCTCGCTTCTCCCCTCTGCCTCTCCTCCATGACTCATCCACTTCCTGAACTGGAAGGACACCATCTTCATGAGCATGGAAATGAGCTGTGAGAACAGCCTGTGCTTCTTGGTTTAAGTCCTAGGCAGCCTTACCAAAGTCAGCCCGGGACCCAGCATGGTCTCGCCCTACTACACTGCCTGCTTGGTCTCTTGTTCATTACCACTGTCTGGCTTCTTGACAGGTGATTCCTTCCTATATTTGGAGCCAAGTTTTGCGTTGATGCCAGTGAAAACATTAATGGCAGGAATAAAAAGTATTATTGTAATCTTTATAAGGTGGCATTGGCCTCAAGATAAAACTGAGGGACCTGAAACTCAGAGTTAGGAAATTTATCTAGAACGATTTAGAAAGTTATAATGAGAGTGATGATGAAGATGGCCGTGATGATGATGATGAAGAAAGGAGGAGGATACTGCTGCTGCTGCTGCTGGTGTTTGTGAGGATGCTGATACTGTTGATGGTGGTAATGATGTCACATGTTGATGATGGTGATGATGCTGGTGACAGAGATGGTGATGGTGGTTATGGTAGCCATAATGGTTACAATAGTGGTAATGATGACAGTCTCTTACTCTAGCCTGGATATCATGCTAAGTGTTTTAGTTACATAAATATATAAAATTAAAGCACTCGGTATTTATAATTAATGGCTCCAAGGCTAGAACTAAAATGTCATTTGGGACAAAATTCAAAAGCACCAAAACATCAATAATCAAAGGAAAGAATATTTAGTAAAATAGTGTGTAAAAATAAATGTTGTTATAAGAATATATGACAAAAATAAGTCTTTTAAATAAAGATTAGACCACACGTTTAAACAATTTCCTCCTGTTGGCTCTTACTCCCATCTCTTTCTGTAAACTAAAGATAATATTATTTCATTTTCGAAGCAAGCTTAGCCCATTTGTTCTTGCCACCATTTCACAGGTGAAAACATTGAGGCTCAAGAGCTTGGTCAATGTAGGAAAAGACAGCATTCCAGGTCACGTATATGTGACATAGGAGTTCAGGATTTTCCAGCATTCTATCTGTCTTCTAGAATAATTCTCCCACATAGCTTTAACATCCAACCTCACATTCTGAGCTATATTTAAAGTCTGGGGATTAAAATAGATTTGACTATTAGCTTCACCTCTTAGGAAGCCAGCATATCAGATAATGTTGTTGCTGTGGAACTCCAAGAATGTGCATGAATTAGGCACCCACTTATATGTTTAATCCATTCAACCCAGAAGACACTCAGCATGTAAGGCATCTACATTGTATTCCATGGACAGGGACACAGAATCTTTGAGTTAGGTGCCCAGAGTCAGTGAATCTGTCAAAAAGCTGGAGAGCAACTTGGGTGTTTCTGGATGACAACTCCGTCCTTATTGCTCCCACTCCGCAGATGTCTGAGTTTGCCCCCGAAGTCCTGAGCTTGCGGTTCTATCACTGCGCTTTCCTTTTTTGCTTCTCTTACTTTTCCAGGAATGGCTGTTTTCTAAAATGTAGTCATACATTGCCATAATTTCCATGAAATTTAGAATCAGCTTGTATTAGCTGGAGACATTTTGGAAGACGGGGGCAAAGGGGGATGAGGAGGTGGGAGGTACCGGCACCTTTCAGAAATAACAGGAAAGATAGGGTTCCTTCCCAGTTTCTTCCCTTTGTTTTTGTTTGTTTGTTTGTTTGTTTTTCTTGGTTTTTTGTTGTTGTTGTTTGTAAAGTGGCATTTGTTTTCCTCTAGAGATTCCATCTTCTTACTTCTGATAGAACACAGTTACTGGAGGCCAAGTGAGCACTCAGGATTAGGGTGGCCTCAGGACAGACTCCTGAGTTCATTCTTCCTCACTTTTCCTAAGACCTTGCTCCATCTAGCATCTCAGTCTGCTCTCAACCATCTCTATGGAGACCCTTCTAGTGGGTCATTGTTCTCTGCTAGGAACTAGTAGATATTACCCTAATTCTCAAAAACATTCCTTCTTAACACTTACCGATAACTGACAAAAACGGTTCATATCCTGAACTATGCATCAATGAATACAGTTTTATAGTTTTAACAGGCTCCCCTAAATTCCACTTATGGATCCTCTAAATGCCAATGGCTCGTGATGCTTAATTTCAGTGCTCAATTAGATTGAATTAAGAAATACTCCAGGCCTTAATGAGGCACAACTTTGAGAGTCTGTGAAGCCCTTCCAGAGAAGTAGCCAATGGAGATCTTCCCTGAATGTGGGAAGCATAATCACACTGATTTGGGGTCGATGGATGAATAAAAGGGGGTAAAATACATAACACTAGTTGAATCCCAGCATTCCACTTTCTCTGCTTTCCATTCTGCCAAGATATTAGCAAGTAGCCCACCACCACCATGCAAGGACCTCAACATTGCTTTGGCTTCTCACCATAACATACTATCTTCCCTTAACATGGAAGCCAGAATAAATCCTTCCCCGCTTGAGTGGCCTCTCGCCAGCATTTGGTCACCATAATGAGAAAAATAATTAGTATGTTGTTCAATAAAAGAACCCTGTTGCATAAGTTTGTCTTGATCCATCTTTCTCAGATATTTCATCCCTTCTCATTTTTAATTCTCACCAGATTTTTCTTAGTAAAGAAGCTTCCAAACTCTCCCTCTACAGTTTACCTATTCACATGAGACTTTGTCTTCATCTGCTTGAACACCAGTAAGTCTCCTCTCCATCCTTCAGAATATCCATTCAGGTACCACATTGTATGTCCTCCCAGGACCCATCAGCTATAGCTTCACACTGTGTTTGATATTTGAAGTGTGTTGCTATAGGAAAAAGTGCCTCTTTCCTGTTTTTCCAATATGTTACATTCTTTTGACTTGCATCCTCTAACTATAACCTTTCTAACTTAATTTTACCCCCTTTCTTTTTCTACCTCTCACTCCCAACACTCCCATATGCCATTAGCACTTAGCTCTTTTCTCTTTTCTTTTGTCAGCCTCTGAACTCCTGCAGCTCTATTCTCTGCACACAGACCAATAGAGAGGCGACTAGAAGCATTTTAAACAAAATTTTCATAGCTATCTCCAAATAATACAATTTAATACGGCACCATTTTGCGTTCCTGCTTTGTTTTACGAACAAGGAACAAATTCCACATGTAAATGAATAGTGTGTGTGTGTGTGTGTGTGTGTGTGTGTCTTTACATCAAAATTAATTCAGTGGTACCAAGATATGTATTTAAGGAAACCATAAAACAATAGAAAGAACCAATCTAAGATGCATTTTTTATAGTCTTGTGATAAGGTAGAATTTAAGCATTTCACAAAAAGTCAAAACTATAAGCTGAAAAATTGATGTAGTTGACTTCATAAAATTTTAATGGGTTTCTAGAGTTAAAAAATAGCTCTATAAGTAAGAAATCAAATGACATGTTGAGAAATATATATGCATCATAGATTCCGAAGGGTGAGCCTTTCTCTTCAGCCATGTGCCCTGAGGTTCATACTTGACCTTTCCGGTGTCAGTCTTTCCCAATCAATAAGCTGGATTAATGATGCTGCCTTATAGGCCAAGAAAGAATATGTCAGTGAATCTCAACCAGGAATACTTTCAACCCCAAGGAGACATTTGCCAACACCCAGAATCGTTTTTGGTTGTCACCACAGGTTTTGCTACTGGCACTTTGTAGGCAGGCGTCATTGTCTTCTGGAACATCCTATAATGGGAAGGCGAAGAAGATTGGTTCTGCCTCAACCGTCAGAGAAATCATAGTTAGAGAATCTTGGTCTTCACAGGGGATCTGCAAGGCACCTGCTGCAAAGTCCGTGCTTGTTCAGCGTCAATCAATATCGAACGCTTCCTGTCATTCACTCCTGCCCATTGCTACAACTGCTCCCAACTCTTCAGCCCTTACGTACAGAAGGTGATTTGAGGAACATCTCCCTCATCAGTGCTAGTGACCTAAGGGGCTGCCTGTAGCTGAGTGCTCACTTTTCTCCCAGCCTCCCCTTCCAGCCATCAGTTTCGGTCCCACCATCCACATGTAGCAACCTGGAAGTGTTCCCGAAATCCTGCTGCTTCCGCTTTCCATTTCAAGTCTGGTTACGTGAAAATACTGTCCTGACACTCTGGGGGACTCCAAGTCCCTTGATGGGAAGATTTTACATTCACTTCCAGAAACCCTTGTGGCTGCTACTCAGTACTGTAGCATCTGTACAACAGACCCAGACAGTGACCCCAAGGTTTCTGAGTCTTTATCATCGGACACACAAAGCCCTCCATGTGAACCACGCAGCACAGGTGCTCTGAATTCCTCCAACATATTTAAATAAGTTGATTTTCCGTGCAAGTGAAAGTCAGTCAGTATGTCTAAACAAATAGTGACCCTTGCTGAAAATGGATGTTTTCATCTCTCCCCGCTTCAGCGGGCCAGAATTCAAGCCGTCACTGCCTGCATGAATGGGGAGCCGCCAGACCACGGCTAGGGCACTAGCCATGAACTGCCACTTTCATTTTAATTTCAGAAGATCAGAAATTGACTGGGATATATATATGTAAATCAGCAAAGTTCTAAGGAATTATCTGGCCACTGTGTTAATGGATATGCCACTCTAAGAAACCCGTCTCCTGTTCTGCCTTTCCTGTCAGTGGGGCTCTGTGTGGCCCTTTCTACCTATGATGATTGGATTTGACTGGGAACACTTGATAAAAAAAAAACAAAAAAAACTGTGCTTCGTGTGTGGCAATGAATCCTGTCTAGTCCCTGAGATCACTCAAGGCATCATGGGGAGACAGACAGTTTTTGACTGGGATGGCCGAGGAAGGTGGTCCAGACTGGCAGAAGGCACTGAGCTTATTCTGCTGCTCTGTTCCTCGGGAAAATCATCCAAGGCAGGACGGCCCTGTGACAGAGCAGAGATGAAGGGGAGTATACTTGTTACTTCTTTCATCACCGCGACAACATAATGCGCATAACAACCTAAGGGTGCGAAGGTTTGACTCATTGTTTCGGAGGGGTCAGCCTATCATGGCGGTAAAGGCATGCAGAGCAGCTCTGCAATGGTGGAAATATGGCGCAGGCATGTTCACACCATGGCTGCGGACCAGGAAACGGAGAGCCAGAGTGGGATTAGGGTCATGCTGTAAGCCTTGAAGAGCCACCCGCAGTAATTTACGGTCCTACTTCGTAACATCTTTACAACACACAACATCACCCGAAGCTAGGGTTTGAGTGTTGAGAACGGGAGGCTAAGGAGAAAAGAGCCACACTGAAGCTGGGCAGGAAAGGGGCTCTCCATGACACTCTGCTGCTCCCGCAGCAGTGACTATCTGACCCGTTCAATTATTTGACACAAACCTGGGCATCTTGATGTTCCAAACTGTTGGCACTGATGATGTAATCGGTTATTGGCTGGTCTCCCCACCACACACACACATATCAAAAGAAAATATGTCCATATCCTAATGCTTCCGTTCAGAAGCTGGAGTAGCAGGGAATGTCATAGCCCCCACCTCTACCCTCACACCCCGCGGCTTCAGAAAATGTGGTGGGCACGTTGACTTTGAGTCTCCAGAAATATGATAAAATAAATCTCTGTGGTTTGAAGTCCCAAAGTTTGAGGTGGTCTGTTAGAGGCAGCCCCAGGAAACTCACACAGTATACTAAGGAAATGCAAACCCGCACTCTTGGGAAACAATCGCCAAAGGTAGTAAGGAGACAGACACACTCCACAAATCAGACATGTTAGGTGTTAGGCTGTGATCAACATGATAGAAAATAATAAAGGAGGTCAAAGGACGAGGGCTAGAAGAGGGCTGCAAGTTGTAAACTCAGTGGTCGTCAGACAAGACCCTCCTGAAAGGGGCATTTAAACAGAGGCAGAGGGGTGAAGAACCGTACTATGCTGGTGTCTGAAAGGGAGTGGTTCATACAGGATTGTGCAGAATGTGTCTAATGGGCTGAAGAAATAAAATGTATGTAAGCTGGGAAGAGAGCAGCTGCTACAGAACTTCAGCCTGTGCCCATCCACTTACTCAACATGTTTCTATAGCAAACGCCCCATTTTATCTGGCAGCATCTTTACTCTAGGCTAGAGAGGAAAATACCAAAGCCCTTCATAGTTGAACACACTGCTGCTAGACCTGGATGACCAGGCTGACTCGCGGCGGCACTGGAGCAGGAATCTCATGCCAATGCCAGACTCAGCACCCTTTCGCCAACGGTAGAGCGCTGTATGCAAACCCTCATCTGATTTAAATTTGTCTGCAGGCATCCAGTCCCCTGTGACATCCTTGATGAGCCCAGCTTGCTGCAGAGTCCAAGGCAAATGATTTTTGAGTAGCTTCCTTGAGAGGCAAGCAGGTCCTTCCTTTAGAAAAGGTCAGCACTGTAGATCTCCAACTCTCCCGGTGTCGCCAGAATGTTGCAGCAAATGTATGACCCCAGATCTCATTGAGTCAAGGGTTTATCTCATTAAATGCCTTGAATATTTTTATTAGATATCTGTAAAAAAAAACAGATTCATACACAGGGACAAAATGAGGGCAAATAAACAAATGTAAAACCAGGAGAATCACAGAAATGTCTGATGCAGCCCATGAACGTGGAAAAGAACCCAGAAGGCCCTTTGTTCCTTATGCTGGCAAGCACGGGGCGGGGCAAGGGGCTACAGAGGGACAGGGTGGGGACTCCCAGTGGAGCTCTCCCTGCCACTGCCCCGAGTCAGGACACGGAGCAATTACATCTCCCCAGTGGGAGCCTCATCTTCCCTGTTCTCAGAAGCCTCTGACTGTTTGATGGAAGTAGTTAAGGATCTGTGAACCGTGCTTACCCAGCATGCTCCAGCTCCTAAATAATTCTCCATAAGCAGGAGCCCGAGTATTTATGGGGCCTCCCTGCCATGTCCTTTATGTTCTCTTTCGTGTTCTTTTGGAGGAAATCTGGAGTGAATTTTCTCCATGTAAATACTCTACTTCCTTGTTAAATTAATAGAAGAAGGGGGAAAGTACGAACAATTGGGAGAGTTGGCCCACAGTAAGGCCTTAAGGTTCCTGCAGTGTTCTGGGCTAAGGGTTGGAAACCGGGGAATGCTGTGTTTAGAGGCAAACTCCCTTCCCTCATGGAGTAGGTATCAGTGTTCTTGTTTCTGATCTTGTAGGAGGTAAGAACAAAGAACGGATCAGAGAGTGGAGACAAGGAGTGACGGCAGAGGGAAGAGGGGGTTCTGGAGACTCAAAAGGATGTGTGCCTGGGAAGAACTGAATCAATACTATACCCATGCCAGCTTGGAGCAGGGCATCCACATTAGTTAGGGTATTGCTTAGGCGCACTCTAAGAGGGATGGAGTTTAAACAACTGCTTAAATAAAATGGAACGAAATAGAATGCTTTCCCATGATGCAGTGCAGGGAAGACAGATGGTTTTTGTTGTTTTTTTTTTTTGTTTTGTTTTTGTTTTTTTTTTTCCAGTTTCATTCAGGGACCTACGGCTGAACTGGAGTTTTGTCCTTCATTCCATTTGTAATATACTAATAAAGGCTAAGTGTTGTTGTTTTGCAGCAGGGCACAGCCACGAGAAGGAAAATTACACCAGACGGCAGAACTCACAGCGGAGATTTATTGGGGGAGGGGAATGGAAGGGAAAGGACAACAGAAGAGAGCTCTGGGACAGAGTTGTGGAAGAGAGAGAGATGCACGGGAGAAGGCCTGCTTTTTTATAAGGGAGTACAGCACAGCACTCAGGGAGGGCGGTAGCTGATGATGCATCTGGTCAGGACCCTTTAGGGCTGGCCATTGTGAACGCCTGAGTTACTGACAAAGTGCATGCGCATAAGGACTGCTCTTAGTGGCTACAGTTGCAGACCCAGAAAGGCAGGCCAGCCGAATGCCTGAATGCTAACATTAAGTCCTTTAAAATAGTTTTTGGCATTTAAGAGACTTT
>PVIU01024476.1:0-25372 GCA_004026605.1 Ondatra zibethicus
TAGGACGGCTTCGCCAGGTCGCCAGGGATCATTAAGACATAAGCAGTGCGTTCATGCAAGGGACATTCATTTTAGAAAGCCCACTTTGATGGGAGAAGGGAGTGCTAATGGGGAAAAGAACTACAATTCCAAAGATCATACTAAGATACAGTTCTAGAATGAACAGGAACATTGTGGGAGCATCACCCATCAAGCCATCAAAGGCAGGGCAGTGAGGAACAGAGAGAAAATGGCAAGGGGGACACTTTTATATGATTGATCACCAGCTTCATTGAGAGTTGGAAAGGAACATTGAAGGGAGAACGACCCCTCCAAGGTAGGATCTTGGGGAGTGAAGTAATTGTTAAACTAGTGGAGAAGAAGCAAGAATGTGGCTAGAAATGGAATAGTCTGATGCAACACACTGAGTCTGAGGTTCCTGCAGGCATCGGCATCCAAGGATGGAGGTGGTGGCATTATGGGCTGGGAGCTGCTGGCATAGGGGCTGGGTGAGCACACACAGTGAATGAGCTCCACAGAGGCTGTGGCGTGAGGAGAAGAGACGCTTGGTTTTCAAAGTGGGCAAATGAGAAGCAGCTCTCAAGGAAGACAGAGAGATGTGGCCAAGGGAATATAGGCATACAGACAGGCCCAGGTGGTAGGCAGAGGCTGCTCATTTGCTTCCTGGCCTCCCAGACCCGAATGATAACACAGAAACTATGGAAATTACAACATTGTTTGGCCAATAGCTTAGGCGTATTTCTTGCTAGCTCGTACATCTTGAATTTACCCATTTCTATTCATTTATGTATCACAACAAGGCTGTGGCTTACCAGTAAGGTTCTGGCTGGTGGCTGGCGTCTTTTTCCTTCGGCAGCTACATGGTGTCTCTTCAACTCCACTTACTTTCTCTCTATGTCTGTGTTCGGGTTTCCTGCCTGGCTTTACTCTACTAAGCCATTGGCCGAAACAGCTTCTTTAATAACCAATGGTAATAAAACATATTGATAGCATATAGAGGGTTGAGAAGCTTCTGAAAGTCAGGGGCAGTCAGAAACATTATCTCACGCCACAGGAGGTGTTGGGGTTTGGCCAAAGACTGTACAAGTTGTTTGAGCTGAGAGGAGACAAGGAAGCTGGTGTGAGCTGGTGTGAGCCGTTTGCACAACAGATATCACTCTCCAGACAACACAGAAAGAAACAGGGCCTGGGCTGCCTACACTCTGGGGATGAATCCTGTTCCTCTTGATGCCATGCTATGCAGTCGGGATACTATTACATCAGCAGACATGCTCTTTCTCCAGGCTATGCACGGTGTTTATTGACCCTCACACACCACCGACTTTTGAGCCTTCTCATCCTACCGGGTGAAAGGTTATCCTGTGTATTAAAGCAGTGGCCACCAGCAGCTAGTACACACTCACCTCCCTAGACTGTGAGTACCAGAATATTCCCCAGGCAACAAAATGTCCTCCGGGAGGTAAAACAGAGAGTCATTGCTTTGGGTGCAGATTAAATAGCACCTTTGAAAACGTTCGTCAAGAGCAAGACATGGAGTAGAGCGTAGATAAAAACCAACCCAGCTGTAAAACTGTCTCATGAAGGTGTGGCTGGTGACAGACACCACACCTCCAAGCCATGCAAGCCCACACTGTATGAGCAAAGCAAGCCATTTTTCTCCTAAAGCAATCAACAGTTTGTCTCTGTGAGAATAATAGAAAGCTATAAAAGTCAGTAAGAAAAAGCACTGCATGTGAACTCATAGGCTTGGCCTTGTGTCTTAAGCTTAAAGAGGAGAAAGCTCATGCAGTGGCCATTTATTTTGGGCACGTGGTGAATGGGACCCATTTGTCCCTTTTGTGAAAGTCCTCCTGCATCTTCAGGAATTGGTTATAATGCCCAGTTAGAGTCATGTGACCTGTTCTCTACTTCATCAAGGTTAGGAGCTCCTAATTTTAAAGGTAGAAGAAAACGCTCTTCCTTTTTTGACTTGCTTTTCCAATGTGTAGATTCTAGGGGCCATTCCTAGTTACTAGAAGATGCATTTGCCGATGTCTCTTGGTTGCATCATATGAGGTGATCAGAACATAAGCCGTCCATTGTGCACACTCCTCTCACACCGAGTATGCAGCTGAGGCTGCCATTCACTTGTCACGCTTGGTTGTAACTCACTGATCCATCTCTCCATCCCCACATCCTAGACATTTTAATGGATCCAATACATGATTCCCCAGAAGCAGAGGCTCTTTCACAAATGGAAGAGAGAGATGTCACCAATGAAGGGATTAAACTGTGAGAGGAATTCCACCTGTCATTGCTGGTTTTGAAGATGGAGGAAGGGGTCTGTGAGTGAAGGAAGCTGGAACACTGAAAACGCTGATAGTGAGCAGGGACAAGATATTTCAGCACTGAGCTCACAGCAAAGGAGCCCACTCTTGCCTAGAGCCTGCGGGGTGACACCTGGCCCTGCCCACACTTTGCCTTTATCCCAATACCACCCATATCTGACTTAGAAAGAACTTGTTTTCTTTAAACTGCTCATTTGTGGCAATTTGTTACAGCATCCACAGGAATGGATACAGTGGGGGCTTGGTGGTTGATCATGGGAGGATTACAAGGCTGACTCCATGGTCCAGCAGTAAGCAGTCATGCCAGACATCCAAGTGAGATGAATCAGGCAAGCAGTAGCTGGAGGGTGGAAACGAAACTGAGATGTTGGTGGTATTAAATATCACATGGCAACAGGATACTCACATGGAAGTTAAAAAAATTGTTGCGTAAGTCTCAAGTTCAGAGAAGGTGGCTGAGCTAGTGAAAACTTTTGCACTAGAAATAAGACAAGAGACATTTACAAGCATGGTACCAACTGACGGAGGAAAGAGGGGAGCCTCGATGCAGAAGAGCAAGCTCAAGCCAAAACTCCGAAAGAGAAGAAAGAAGAGATGCTGAAGGGGACTAAGAGGGAGTCCCAGTGAGGCAGGGAAGCAATCCGCAGGTCTCAGCATCAGAAGAGTAAAATGGGGGCGAGGGAGCCCCAGTGAGGCTGGGAGGCAATCTGCGGGTCCGGGGAAAGAACTGCTAAGGGGGCCAGGATGGGCACGTCAGAGGTGATGAGCGAGCAACAAGGTGCATGTGAGAGACGTGCACCTGCATGTGATCTTGCAGTATGGGTCATAGTCCTTGGAAGGCCCTCATTTGCATGGTGTCAATTGTGGAAGCCAGGGAAGAACAGGAGGATGCACTGGTGAGCAATGTGGTGAGAGATGGGTCAAGATTGGATACTGACATCAATTACCTATCCCAGAAGAAGAATTATATCCGGGGGGGGAGGGGAAAAGGAGGAAGTGGGGGGAGACACGTGCACATTCGCCGATTCTTGCTCTGAGACTCTCACTTTGGAGCTGTGCCCACAGGAAACCATCATCAAATGCAGCCCTGGACCTTGCACCCCCAGAACTGTAAGTAAGACAAACCTCTTTTCCTTATAAAATGCACAGCCTTGGGTGTTTCCTTAGAGTGGCCCCAAGTGAATGGGAAAAGGCACTTTCTTCTAGGGGTTTTATCTGATGTGTCTGGGTCATGGAGAATCTTCCACCAAGGGTGAGGGTCATCTCATCTCCTTCTGAGTTAAGCTACAGGAAGCTGTCTTCTGGAGGGTTAGGATGAAGAACACTTGACCCTTGCATTCTGGAAGTTGGTAAGTTGACCGTGGGGGCCACAGTGAGGTAGCTATTTCCCTCTTGGTCTAACATCTTGATAAGGAGTGCTTCATGGGAAGAGAAAGTGAGGCGCATTTCCGTGGCTCACCACAAGATCATCGTGGTCAGCCATCCTCTGGTCACCACAGGCTCTCCACGGTCAGCATCTGAAAGGCTGAACAGCAAGCTGGCCTCTCTGCCTCGTGTCTTGTTCATGCAGCCAGCAGGTTGTAGACTCACAGTGACGTGGGGATCAGACGGCAAAGCTTCAAGAGTCACTATATTGTTCACCCGTAAATGTCGAGTAACACATACTCTATTTGCCAATCCCAGCACGGGTGCTGAGGAGATGCTGGGACCAGTTCCATCCCACGTACTGGGTCCCACCAGGATGTCAGGCTCATCTCTCTGTGGCCCTTCCTCTGCCCTGTGGGTGCTGGGTACAGCTGTAGAAAAGGAGGATGCTTTGTGCCTTTGTTCAGTGTTTGAGCTAAACCTGTAAGGCTAATGTGAACTATCAGTGTGCGCTCGTGGCGGTGTACAAACCTGCGCGGTGCACTCTCCTGCAAAGATTGATGGGCTCATGCGCAAGCTGCCAAGAGGGGACAGCGAGTTAGTAGGCCTGGGGAGAACACCAGTTTCTCTTAGGCTGTGTGCTTTCTGCTCTTCGTGTAGACCCTTGCAAAATGATGCTATCCATGTCCCCCACCTCTTATCCAGTTATTTCTTAACAGTAAAGTTTTCCTTCTAACCAAGCTTTATTCTGTGTTAATGCTTCTGTAACCCTTTGGTAGCATGGGTGTCGGGGGGGGGTGGTTAAATTCACAAAAGGAGGCCCAGGTGGTCACACTTCATTCCCAGCTAGTAAGTGGCTGAGCTGATTTTTCCAGGCTGATTCCAAAGCCCATTGTCAGAAGCATTGTGCCTTCTTGCCTCTCCGGTCTGTCTGCAGCTGCAGGAATGAATGGTGATTGGGGACTCACGATGCATGGAGTTAAAACAGCTACATTTGCATAACGATTTAAGAATTGCAGATGTCCCAGAAAAAAAAAATGGTTCTGCTCACAGAGATCATTAGGATGGTGGTCTCAGCTGTCTCTCATTTTATGTATGAGCATGTAGTCATCTATATATGCCCTCAAATCCTTCTAAAAATATCAAGCACATTATATTTTTGCCTTAATGACCAAAGGAATGGGGTCAGTAACTAAGTGCTCAGTTGCCCAACAGCATCCTCTGGGCATTGGTACCAGAGCCCTTGTGAGTTCAAAGTAGCAGGTGCTCACGCCCCTCATGTAAAATCAGCACACTCTTCAGCTATAACTGTGCACATCTTCTCAACTTCAATATACTCTAGGGGCCAGGGCAGCTAATTGTCTTGCGAGCACAGGGACTAGAGCTTGGATCACCAGGAAACCACAGGTGATTGTGGTGACCTGTCTGTGGTTCCAGCCTCAGAAGCAGAGACAGGGGCTCCGCAGAGCGAGACTCCCTCTAGCAGAAAGTGCCGGGCTTGACTGAGAGATCTTGCCTCAATGAAGGAAGCCCAACAGTGATAGAAGGCAACACTTGATATCAACCTGAACAGTCGCCTAGGCGATAGGAAATTATCTCCCACCCACAGTCAGGCAAAAACACCGATTAAACTCAGCAGGCTACATCTAAAAGAAGTCACTGAATTGTGAGGTGACTTGTTATCAGTTCATTCGAACCACTGGTTAATGACTCAAAGTCAAGTTGAGTCAGTGGCAATCCCTGGCTTCCACTCTGGGCCCTGTTGGTAGGCCCATCTGTCACTGTCAGGAAGTAGACATCCCTACTAGAACCTTGCTCTGAAGGTGCTCATAGAGTTGAAGTTCAATCTTTGAAAAAATGATGTGTATATAAAGATATATATGCTGTGGGATAATGCTCTTGTACACTGTAAAGACTTGTCACTCATATTGGTTTAATAAAATGCTGATTGACCAGTAGCCAGGCAGGAAGTATAGGGAGGGCAACCAGACTAAAAGGATTCTGGGAAGAGGAAAAGGGAGACAGTCAGATACCAGCCAGATGCAAAGGAAGCAAGATGAGAAAAGGTACCAAGCCATGTGGCTAAACACAGACAAGAATTATGGGTTAATTTAAGTTGTAAGAGCTAGTTAATAATAAGCCTGAGCAATAGACCAAACAGTTTATAATTAATATAAGCCTCTGTATGTTTATTTGGGACTGAATGGCTGTGGGTCCAGGGGGCACAGAAACTCTGTCTACACATATAGATATGTATTTATTTGTAGAAATGAACTGTCATATTTCAGGAAGTTTTGAACTTCAAAGTGACCGTTAAATTAAAAAAAAAAAAAAAAAAGCACTGTCTTGCTTTCAGTCCGGATGATATCATTCTTTTACATTTTGGTCTGTGCTAGCTGGACATGTTCCAGAGTGGAATGGAGAACTCTGAGAAATGCATAGCTTTATTGCCCTGTTTCCAGTTTCTTTTCCCATCAAGAACAATCTACTTTATTGCAGAGAGTAAAAGCTGTACAAATGGACTCATTTCACTTCACTAGGAGTGATGTGTCTTATAGCTTAGGTACCACACCAGCCAAGTAGATCTCTCTACATCTTAGTGTTCACTCTGTATACCAATACTGCTCTTTTTTTCTGCTACTGGGCCATAGGTACTGGTAATACCAGAACAGGAATGTTTCAAATAATCTTTCCATGATCTCTACCATGAAGGTGCTCCCAATATATTATATAGTGATTTTTTATTTATGTTTTAATAAATAAAGCTTGCCTAAAGATCAGAAGGACATAGCTAAGGTCAGGCAGTAGTGGCACATACCTTTAATCCCAGGATTTGGGAGATGAGACAGAGGCAGATGGGTCTCTGTGAGTTCAAGGCTACCATGGGCTACACAAGATCAATGCTGAAACAAATCCAGGTAGTGGTAGCTCACTTTTAATCCCCATACTGAGGAGTCATGACTTTAATCCCATCACTAGAAGGAATATAAAATGAGAGGAGAGAGGCTTAGTCTGCTTATGCTGCTTAGTCTGTGGCTGCTCAACCTTGGTAGAGGTAAGACTTCTCTAGTGGCCCCACGTTGGGTGCCAGATAAAGAAGGATGCTAAAAAAGAAATCGCACACTAGCTTAAAATTGAGAATAATAAAAGGTTATTTATTTAGGGGTAGACTCACAGATCACAGTCCTCTGCTTGAACAGGGAACAGAAACTGAATCCAGTAGCCAGGAAAGAGGCTGGATGCACGCTTTACATCAGTATATATAGTATAAATATATAGTATAAGAGGCCACACCCAAGTGGGTGGGTAACTTAAAGGTGGTAGGAATCCTTACAGCACTTTGCTTTTCTGGTTTTCAGGTTGAACCCCAATATCTATCTCAGGGTTTTTACTATTTATGCTACAACATTCCCCAGAGGAAAATGGGCCAACCTCCATAGATTAGCACATTTGCAAGTACCTAGAGTTAAAAGATAATGAATGTGCATACTCTCCTTGACAGGCTCCCAGTCCAGCTCAGAAAGTGCCGTGAAGTTGACCCTCTGCCTCCGTGGCAGCCTTGGTGCCCAACTGATGTGGAGATGGATCCTGATGAGGTCAAACTCTGGCTTCTCTCTGTGTACAAACTCCATTGTTGAGACTTCGGTATGCAACTTCTTGTTTGCACTCAATTGTCTATGCTCACGTGGCTCTGCTCTTCTTGAGCCCTCTCTAGATAGAGCCAAGAGATACCGACCATCCCTGTCAGAGACAGCGAGGAAGGATATCTGTTAAAAAGGTGACGCTGGCCAGGTTCTGAATCCTGAGTCAGAGGCAGGCCTTAGGCAGAAGTCAAACCCCTTTTCAAGGCCATCCCTCACAGTTCAGGCTCTGTACCACTTGACAGATCCTAAAGCTTGGATGCGGCTGCCCGCCCTTGTTGAGTATTCACCACGGCTACCCTTTCAGTGCAAGGAGTCTGCAGATCTATGAGCACTATGTCCATCTCTGCTTGTTCCCGGGCCTTTGCCACATGTGCACTGCCACTGAGGTCCCCATGATGGTTCATCTTGGTTAATGACTTGATTGGATATGAAATCATGCCTCTGGGCAGCCCTGTAAGGCTATTTCCTGGAAGGAGTAACTGGGGCAGGAGCAGGGGCAGGTCAGGGACCTCACACACAGTACCCAGCACCTTCTGTTATCAGCCCAGATGTAATGAGATCCCAGGGAAAAGATGCTGCTTTTTGCCTGCCTGCCTTCATCCTTGCTGGTGAGTGCATCTGCCCTACAGCTGCTAACGTTGCTGCCATTCTTCACTGGCATCAGCTTTTTTGTTCCTCTGATGCAGACTGAAGACCAGTGGCTTCCAGGAGTCCTTCAGGTCTTTAGATGCTAGACTGGGCCTGCTGAGGGCTGGGCAATTCGTGGGTTCTCAGCCTTTTCAGTGCACAGACAGCCACCACTGGATTATCTACATCATGTAACCAATCTAATAAATGCCCCTTTAGTAAATATTCACTCTGTTTGTTTCCTTCCTTGAGGGGACCCTGACTCATAGGTTTTTACTCCTGCTCCTGGCACACATGCTTGCATGTGTGTATACACTTGAGTGCATGTGCACACACACACACACACATATACACACAGACAGAGAGAGAGATGGTGCTGGATAATTGTCTGTATTCTGTCAATCATGTTTTAAATAAATGCTGATTGGCCAGGCAGGAAGTGTAGGCGGGTCAACCAGACAGGAAAGAGAGGCGGGGCAATGAGACCAGGAGAATGCTGGGAAGGAGGAAGCCCATTCCTCCTCACTCCTGCTCAGACCACTGAAGAAGCAGGATGTGACCTGCCCTGCTGAAAAAGGTACTGAGCCATGTGGCTAACATAGATAGGGATAATGGGTTAATATAAACTACAAGAGCTAATACGAAGCCTGAGCTAATGGGCCAATCAGTTCATCATTAACATAGACTCTCTGTGTGATTTCTTTGTGACCTAATGACTGTGGGACCTGGTGGGAGGACAGAAACCAACCAGGCCCTCATGTTACAGAGAGAGAGAGAGAGAGAGAGAGAGAGAGAGAGAGAGAGAGAGAGAGAAAGGGAGAGAGAGGGAGAGAGAGGGAGAGGGAGAGAGAGGGAGAGAGGGAGAGAGAGGGAGAGAGAGAGAGGGAGAGAGAGGAAGAGAGAGAGATTGAGTACTTTCTAAGACTTTTGGGAAATCAACAAGAAATCCTCAAATCACCAATAGCCAAGGGCATCCTAGACCTTCAAGAAGTGCAAGACATCTTCTGCTGGAGGATGGGCCCCCTCCTCCCTACAGGTACCCGTAGCCTGGGTCTTCCCATCCCTGCCTCAGTGCCTTAGTTAACTTTCTCATTTTGTGACCGGATGCATGAGAGAAACAACTCAAAAGGGGGAGGATTTCTTTTGGTTCATGGCTTCAGGGGCTACAGCCAGCCCATTGTCCCTGGGTCCCCGTCTGAGGCAGAGGAGTTGACCGCATGGCTTGTTATGTCTTAGCCACCCAGGAAGCACAGAGGCCTTCAGGAAGTGGGGCTGGCTGTCGTTCTGTAGCTCTGCTCTCCATCCAGAAGGTTCTGTAACCTCAGTAAACAGCACTAGCTGGAGACCATCCCAGGGACTTCTTAGCCCCAGACTCGCCATTTCTGTCTCTGACTGTGAGGCCCTTGACTCTCATTATACATCATACATTCCTTATTTGTTCAGCTTTGGTTCACACATAAAGTGGCTTTCAAAGAGAACCTGTATTCCAGAAACAATACAAACTGACCAGCAAAATGGCAGTCTGCAGTCGTCACCCAGACACAGAGGAAGCCAGATGTGACTGCCTCGCCAAAAAAGGTACCAAGCCACTTGGCTAACATAGGCAAGAATTATGGGCTAATGTAAGTTATAAGAATTAGTTAATAAGAAGCCTGAGCTAATGGGCCAATCAGTTTATAATTAATGTAGACCTCTGTGTGATTTATTTGGGAAAAAAATGGCTGCGAGACTAGGTGGGACAGAAACCTCTGTCAGCAAGTAAGGTCTGTCAGCCTTTCATCCTCTATCTCTAAGGGCAGTGGGTTTCCCAAGGGTGCAGAGGGCAGCCGTTATTCCCTGCCATTGTCAGCAAGCATTTATGCGTCATTTTGAATACAGGTTCATTTCTCAGAGGCTGTGCTTCCCTCTTGAGTCACCCTCTACCATTTGTAATCAGTCCAGAACTCCAGCCCACGGAGGGTGCCACCCACGTTTAGTATCTTCTCTCCCCAGCTAAATCCCCCTGGGAATACCCTTATGTACTGCACTCCCAGAGATGTGTCCCCAGGCTGCTCTACATCCAATCAGGCTGACAGTGATGATATAAATCAACAACTGAATAGTTTTCAAAATTTAATTGGCAATCAGAAGAATTTATGCTTTATGACATAGTCAGTGGTCATTGACCCAGTGCCAAAGTCCTTTGGAGAATCATTCTAATCCCACCTTGTCATTATATTCCAACGTGTTACCTCAGTTGGCCTACTCTAAAAGTCCACAGGAAGAGAACCCTATAATCCTTCTTTAGTAGCAGGATTCATAAACAATTCGTTCAGGCTGTGTCTACAATTGAACGTTCTATTTATTCTGGAGTAGTGTACGTTGTACCTGTGGACCACAGTTCACCCATCATCATGTGAAAGTCATATGAGCTAGTTCCAACTCTGGGAAATTACAAAGATACCATTATAACTCATGGAGGTGCTTTTACAGGAACACAGGCTTCTAATTTCTTGCATAAATAATTAGGGATGGGGCTGCTGAGCCATAGAGTGGAGCTGCTTATTACTTTGAAATTATCACCAGCAGTGGTACATATATATCCAGTGGTGGATAGAGAGCCCACCGCTCTCTGTCTGTAAAGGTCAATATTGATGGCAGTGGTGCATATATATCCAGTGGTGGATAGAGAGCCCACCGCTCTCTGTCTGTAAAGGTCAATATTGATGGCAGTGGTGCATATATATCCAGTGGTGGGTAGAGAGCCCACCGCTCTCTGTCTGTAAAGGTCAATATTGATGGCTTGATAGGGTCTACGATCACCTCTTGGGATGCCTCTGAAGGATTGTCTAGACTGACTTATCTGAAGCAGGAAATTCCACCCTTAGTGTGTGCAGCACCATTCTATTCTACATGCATTTGATATTTGTGCTTTGAGCTTTTGTCCTGTGCTCTGGCTGAGCTCCCTGTGGATCTAAGACCCTCCTTCTCTCCATCTCTTCTTACCTATAAGTTCTTTGGGTTTTCTACGTGGACAGCATTGTCTGTGAATAGTGAATATAAACTATTTTCTTCTTTGCAGTCTGAATCTTCATATGTGTTCTTATGGTCCATTTCACAGACTAGACATCAACAGAAGGCGGGAAAGAGATCATGGCTCTGCAGTATTCTTGGGAGAAAGAGTGCAAGTCTTCCTTGCATGAGGACATCATAAAAGGGGACAGGTAGGGGAGAGTGGAGCACCAGCTGCATCCTTCTCTGCTTCTTCTGGATGCACGGCACCTCCCACTCCGGCTGCCAGGGCTTCTCCGCTATAACAGACCACACCCTCGGACTGTGAGCCCAAACAACCCCTTCCTTCCTTAGGTGGCCCCTGTCCTTCCACTCTCGTGCCACAACACATCCAAAGGAACTAATGAAGGATGGCAGCATTGCGATGTGCAGGTTGACGTGTCTTCCGTGGCATGCCCGAGCTCGTTCACTCATTGAAGACGTAGTAGGTTGTTCATTTTATTTTTCTTCTTTTCTGCGTGGCTGTTTTTGAGATCAGGGTCGTATGATCTATGCTAGGCTAGCCTGGAACCTGTCGTCTTCCACCCTCAGCCTCTTGAGCTGTGATTGCAGATGTGCGTGGCACTCTGTGTTTGTGGCTCTTGACCGTTCTTTGTGCATGATGGATACTGAACCTTTGTCATAAACGTGATTTTCCAGTATATTCTCCAATTTTGGGGACATAGTTTTAGGTTCATAAGTGTGTCTCCTTCAGTGCACAAGTAATTTTTTTTTTCAAGAAAATTGAATTCATCTTTTTTTTCTTTTCTGGACCGTGCTTTTGGTATTATATTTTAAAGCTCTTTAACAAAGGTCTTTAAGATCTACCTTGCGTCTCTAGGAGGTTTACAGTATAAGTGAGCCTGCTATTCAATGGCTCGGTATTATCCCTCTATAGATGTGTGCAACCCCAGTGCCGGTTGCTGAAGAGAACAGCCCTTAACCTCAGACTGTTTTTACATCTGTGCCAGAAGTCAGTGCTCTGCTCTCATGTGGATCTATTTCTGGGCTTTCAATTTTGTTTCATTGATCTATATGCCTGGCCTCCTCTCAAAGTTACCTTTCTCATTGTATATTTATAGCACTGTACAATCCTCTAACTCTGACCTTTTCCAGAGTTCTTCTGCCTATTCTGTTACTTTACTTTATGCACACACACACACAAGAGAGAGAGAGAGACAGAGAGGCAGACACAGAAAGAGACAGAGAGACAGAGAGAAAGATAGAGACAAAGACAGATATACAGAGAGACAGACACACAGATAGACAGACTGATACACATAGAGGGGGATACAGACAGACAGATGCATTTAAGTCTTTATTTGATTAAAAAACAGATTTTAACTGATATTGTGCTGAATCTATAGATCAAATGAAGAGACATTGATATATTAGAAATACTGAGTGTTTTCACTCTTAAATGTGGTGTATTTCTCCATTTAATTAAATCTTTGATCAATTTTCATTAAGATTTTATAGTCATCAGCATATAAATCTTATGTAAAATTTTTCCAATTTGTACCTAAGTATATGATTTGTGGTGCTAACTTTTTGCTTCATATTTGTATTTGACATTTCTGTTTTGATTTGCACCCTACAGCTGGGCAAACTGAATGGGAATCTGAGAGCTTCTTTTTTCACTTATTTCATGTTGCTAGGATAACACTGTGACCGACCCAGCTTAGAGCACACAGCTTACTGTGGCTTCTGGTTTCCAAGGTGTAGGAGTCCACTGCGCAGGGAAGCACAGAGACATATGACAAGCATGAGGACCAGAGTAGGAGGCTGAGAGCTCACACCTTCAGATGCAAATACAAAGCAAAGACAGAGGAAGGGAGAGGGGGAGAGAGAAGGAGAGAGAGGAAGAGAGAGAGGGAGGGAGAGGGGGAGGGGGAGAGAAAGGAAGGGAGAGGGGGGAGAGAGAGGGAGAGGGGGAAAGAGAGGGAGAGAAAGA
Organism: Ondatra zibethicus; assembly: GCA_004026605.1. NCBI lineage: Eukaryota > Metazoa > Chordata > Mammalia > Rodentia > Cricetidae > Ondatra > Ondatra zibethicus. The sequence continues at coordinate 12,948 of PVIU01024476.1, forward strand.
GGGAAAGGTGAAGGGAGAGAGAGGAAGAGAAAGAAGGAGAGAGAGAGGGAGGGAGAGAGAGGGAAGAGAGATAAAGAGAGAAGAAGGGAGAGAGAGGGAGGGAGAGAGATGAAGAGAAGGGGGGAGAGGAATGGAGAGAGGAAGAGAGAGAGGGAGAGAGAAGAGAGAGAGAAACGGTGAGAGAGAGAGACAGGTGGCTCAAGATTTCTGACCTTAAAGCCCGCCCTCAGTGGTGCACTTCTTCCACTGAGGCTGTACTATCTAAACCTTCCCAAACAGTGCCAGGACTGGGAACCAAGTATTCAGAGACCCAGGCTATGGGGCGCATTTCCACCACAGTCCACACCCTGGGCCCTCTAGGCTCCTGGCCGTATTGTAATGCAAAGCACATTCAGTCCAACTTCAAAGACCCCATGGTCTTTTATAGTCTCAACACTTTTCTTGCTTCTGTAAATTCTTTGTGCTTTCTGTGTGGATAATAACATCTGTGAAGACCGTTTTATTTCTTCCTGTACAGAGTGTTCTTTGTATTTCTTCTCACTGGCTGCCATGGATATTTTCACCTGTCAACTTGACATAACCCAGAGTCATCAGGGAAGAGGGAACCCCGACTGAAGAATGGCCTAGGTCAAATTGGACTGTGGCCATGTCTGTTGGCATTGTCTTGTTAGTTGTTATAGGAGAGTCCAGCCTATTGTGGGCAGTGCCATCCCAAGGCAGGAGGGATGAGGTGGTAGAAGACGGGTAACTAAGCAAGTCAGGGGGAGCAAGGCAGTAAACTGTTCCTCCATGGTTTCTGCTTCACTTCCTGCCTCCACATTCCTCCCTTGAGCTCTTGTCTTGGCTCACCTTGATGACAGACTTTTTTAAACTAATTAATTGTGTGTGCGTGCATGCCTGTGTGTATGCGTGCGCATATGTGTGTGTGTGTGTGTGTGTGTGTGTGATAGCACATGTGTGGAGGTCAGAGGATGACTTTAAGGATTTGGTTCTCTCTTTCTGCTATGTAGATTCTGGGGATTGAACTCAGGTCGTCCACCTTGGGAGCAAGCATCTTCACCTGCTGAGACATCCTGACAGACGGTGCTAGAACTCTTTCAAGTTTTTCCTTTGTGGAAACCATGCAGAAACGCTAGCTGGAAGCAAAGCATTGCAGGGTTAAGGAGACAAAGCTGTAGCTTCTCTGTGTCTAGCCTGGACGTCTTGGGAAAATGCTAGTCTCAACTGACCTCATTGTTTTGTTCTAGAAGACAACACTGGCTCAATGTCCCCAAGACCCCAGGCTAAGGGTCTGAGCAAACCCTCATCTGGCTGCTGCTGGCGGGGGTGACAGGTGGAACTGAGGAGACAAATCACACTAAGGAGGTGGCCCTTACTGGATGGGGATTGCCACGGTTGCCAGCTGAGTCCAGTGGAACTGTACCTGCTTTTCAAAGTCTAAGTGGAAGGCAGGCAGATGCAGAGTTTGGAGATGGTTGTGCTTTGCCTGGGCTGTGAGCCCAGCTATGTGGGTGGCCTTTAGAAGCAGGAATGAGGCTTTTCCAACAGCCAGCAGGGAAACAGGGACCCAGGTTATAGCCTCATGGAACCTGGATGGATCCCCAAGATGAATGAGCTTGGAAACAGATTTATCACCCCAAATCACCTCCAGAAAAGAGCACAGTGCTGCTGATACCTTGGTTTGGGCTCTTAAGACCCATAGTAGAGGTTGAGCTGAGCCACACTGTGTCTGGACCTCAAAAAGTTGGTCCTGCTTCAAGCTACTGACTTTGCGACTCCCGTCACAGAGAGCTGAGGCGTGTGTTAGTCAGGAACTGGAGATCTTCAGTGTGTGGGGGGTGGGGGGATGCTGCTGCCTGCTCAGGACAGCGAGGGCAGTGTCCTTCTCTCTGATGTTCACAAATCACGAGTAGAATCTTCCACCAAACTAGCACAAACATCTTTTGTGTGCAGGAGGCTGAGGTTGGATTTTGTTGGCTCCAAAGAACGGAAAGCATTCTGTCTGACTGTGGACAGCGAAAGAAAAAACCAGACTCCAGGGCTTGAATTAGAGAGGGAAGAGTCTAGTGAGTGACCATGCCTTGAAGGGAGTAAGGAGGACAGGCAGAGCTCCATCAGCCACTACAGCAGGAGAAAGTGAGAGGGAGAAGGAGAGAGAGAGAGAGAGAGAGAGAGAGATCTTAGGAAATTTGCCTCCAGAGGTGGAGGGATCTGAGATCTGGAGAGCAAGTTAGAGACTCAGATGAACTGAGGTTGCCTCAGTTTGAGTGACAGCACCTGGGGGCAGATACCCTTTTTCTCTAGAAACTTCTATTATTATCACATAACATCTTCAGCCCTTCCATACGACATCCAATAATCCGCTTCATACATAGTCCTCTGATTTAAGTGTTCACCTCACCTAACATGTTTGGTCAAACACCTGGGTGCTATGGCATAGCCAAGTTCACTCATAAAACCTGAACACCCTATGTTGTACCACATGTGACTCTACATGCTTACTGTCAGAGAAGCATGCCAGTTTTCTGTAACAAATATGTGAGACAGGTAAACTTATAGCAAAGAAACGTTTATTGGCTCATAGTTCTGGAGCTTTTAATCCATGGTCTAATTAGCTCTGTTGTCTTGAATGTCATGGTGGGAACACATGGCAGAGCAGAGAAGGACACACTGGGACCTCAACATTCCCTTTGAGGGCGTCCAGTCCAAGGCCTAAAGACCTCCCGTCAGAGAGGATCTGCTCCCTCCCTGTAGCTGAAAACCCACTTCTGAATACACGGGCCTTTGGGGGACATTCCTGATTGAATGACTGCAAGTAACCCGCATGTGTTAGTCTGCCATAGTTACTGTAGATTACGATCCAAGAAAAGCTGGTGAACTTTGAGACCTAATTTTGCCCTTGCTGGTACAAACAAGTTAATTTTCAGGGACATGTCCATGCCCATGTGGAGGCCACAGATCAACCCAGATTGTTGTGACTCAAGCACCATCTACCTGTCAGGAGCCCATCACCATGTTGGCTGAGCCACCTGGCCCGTGAGCCCCAGGGTGCTTCTGCCTCATCAACCAGCAGGAAGCACAAACCACCATGCTTCTGCCTCTTCAGCAGTAGGACGCACACACCCCTATGCTCAGCTTTTTTCTCTTTTCAAATGTGAGTTCTGAGAATCAAACTCGGCTCCTTGTGGTTTTTGGCAAGTGCTTACTGTCTGAGCTGTCTCTTCCCAAAGCCTCACTATGATTTCAACTTGCTGCCAGGAGCTGCTCAGAGCTCATTTGCAAGGTGTGTACTTTGAATTGGAAAGTGAAATCATGATTACATCTTGGAGGAATGAGCCTGGGATGTTGGACTGAGTATGTAAGTTAGGGCATCCCAAGGAAGAATTAACAAAGACTGTCCCAAAAGACAAAACGAGGAAGAATCTAAATTAAAAGGTGCAGGGTGAGCCAGGATGTTTGTGTCCACTCAAAACATGAGGACTCCATCTCCTCTTGGAGTCCGCCGGACTTCATCCCGTAGAGCATTACAGTGGTGTGCGCTGAACAAATTTCACTGAGACCATCAGAGAGAGGCTGAGCAAGGCTCACAAATTCTGGTGCTTGCTTCTCAACAGGGCTGCCTGCTGGCCCTACTGCTCTTTAACTGATTTTTAGTTGGAGTCCATTGAAATCACAGCCCTTCCCCCTCCTAGTTTCTCTCTAGCCCACCCGGAGGGTGTAATTCAGGCAGAATTCTGACAGTTATGGACCCAAGCCCACGATTATCAGCTCTGTGTTTCCTGTAGTTCATTATCATTTCACAGGGGTTGTATCAGGCAAAGGCGTCCTCATTCTCCAAGCAAGGAAGTCCCAGACAGACAGTCGTCAAGGCAACAAAAATGCACACTGTGAGCTGGGGAGAAAAGGCCGCTTCTGGCTGCCGAGAGTCCGTACACAGCTGAAGCACCAACTTAATTTGGGGGCTTGGCGAGTGGGTTGTTTTTTATGACTAATTATAAAATGTACCCAGTGTTATTAGGGCTGGGTGATAGATAGGCATCTGCTATAGTGATGTGGAAATTTGAGGCAATCTTCAGTGTGGAGCGACCTAGACGAAATGAGCCTAAAGGACTGATGGCTTGTCTTTGTCATTCTGCATAGTGTAAACAGCTCAGTGTGTGTGTGTGTGTGTGTGCGTGCACGCACGCGTGTTCCAAACCTATACTTATTTGTGTGTTTCCATATCTTTTGCTTCCAAATATGTTCAAAATAGAGTAGATGACATATATCCATATTAAGTCTGAGCTATGTGTAATATATGTGCAGGAGATTTCGATAACTCTCGCCAGGTGAGACAGGTCCCACGGTCTCCCTGTTTATTTATTCATTGACTGCTCTGTATGCTCTGTATACTGGATTATGAAAGTCCAAATGAAAGCTGCACATTAATGTCACAGGAGATGTGGCAGCAAGGAGTTGCCAGGGCCAGGGCATAGAAACACTGCCATGGTTCTCTCTTGCCCTCCTCTCTGCCCTCCAGGAGTATGAAAATTGGGCAGAATTCACACAGTTATAGACTTTCATCTTTTCCCCTTTAACTATGCTTATTTTCTGCGTATGGGTGTTTTACCTGCGTATGTGTGTGTTTACTAGGTGTTTCATGTCTGCAGTGATCAGGAGAGGATATCAGGTCCCTGGGACTGGAGTTACAGACAGTTGTAGCTGCCAGGTGGGTCTGGGAATCTGACCTGGGTCTTCCAGAACAGCAGTCTTAACCACCTAGCCCTCTCTCCCCTCTTGGATACCTTCCGCCTTCTTAACAAACGTGTTGTTGAAAGTCACACCAAGGAAGCATGGCCTTCTAAACACAGCAGGATCGATGCACACATGACCTCACAGAGACCGTGGCGGCACACACAGGTCCGGACCAGATCGGGTCCTTGCGTTGAGAGTGGATGTGGACACGAGTCTACATTCCTAACCCAGAAGCTATCTCCAATTAACAACCATTTACAAATGAAAAATTAGTTTGCTGTACATTTTTGGTTTGTTCTATTCTGGTTTGTTTTTTAATTTTATCTTATTTTTAGATGCTGTTTGTTTTCTAACAAGAGAGCAAGAAAGGATGTGGATTTGGATGGGCTGGGAGGTGTGAAAGTCTGGGAGAAGCTGGACAGGACCCATAATCAGAATATATTCATGAAAAATTCTGTTTCGACTTAAAAAGAAAAGAGAAAAAGCAGCCAACCATGTGGACACACACTTGTAATCCCAGCACCCAGGATTTCCACAAGTTCAAGGCCAACCTCAGCTATGTAGATCTTGTCTCCAAAATAAACAAATAAAAGCAAAAGAATAAAATTAAAAAATTAAAAGCCAGGCTGTCTTTAATCTAACTTTATATCAAGAGCTGGTGCAGTGAAAAGGTAAAGGGACAGGCAGCGTCTAGGGGTCCAGGCTCTGGAGTGCAGGACTCTCCTCTGGCTCTCACTGTGAAGAAGAGGAAATCAAGTTGCCCAGGGAAGAAGTACCATCGTCTTCTCCATCTTCAGCTGATTGGCCATGGCCATGGGGTAAGACAGCTTGCACTCCTCGCTCAAGCACTCATCCCTCAACCAGTAAAGCTTTCAAGGCTGTGCCCTAAAGACAAAGATGTTATGTGCACAGGCTGTGGTTAGCCATTCTTGTGAGTCAGCTTCACGCATGTGTGCAAGCAGCATGCCTTCCTGGGTGGGAGAAAGTCCTAGGACTGTAGTTTATCCTGGACTCTTCTCTCTGGGCTAAGGCTGGGAGAGTGATCACCAGGTAAAAAGGCAGGTCTCCAGGCTTGTTGGGATAACTCAGAGCAATAAAGTGCCTTTCATCTTTTCTGTGGCTTTGGGGATGTTATTGCTTCTCTTCATAGCTTTTCCGCACGGGTTGAGACAGTCTAAGTGGTGAAGTGCAGGTTAATAAAGCTGGGAACTCATAAAAAGACAAGCGTATCCCCAACTGTTGGATTTAGCTCCTTTCACATTAGTTTTGCTCTCTAAGCTGAAAGGCCCTGAATATAGAAGGGTGGCCCAACGTAAGAAACAGGTGTGAAAAGAGGTAGGTGGGATGCCCCCCCAGATAGCTGACATTCTTGGAGAGGTTCCAGTCCTTGCAAATATTTGTCAAAACTTGTTCAAAAGTACAAGTCCCCCTGCACACACTAAGTTCCTGCTACGTTCCAGGTATTGAGACATTTTGCTGGAAAGCAGTGAAGAACAAAGCTGGAATCAAGTGTGAAACGCCTGGTCCAGCTCTCAGGATGCTGATGGCGAACAAGATTCTAAGAATTACAAAGTATCCTAATTAAGGGAGGTTTCTATAGCCAGGGAGACACTGCTGGAGAAAGCTAAGTCTTCACCTGCATGCTGTTATCAACTGGAGATTTCTTCTGGGTTAGGGATGGGGCTTATGTCCACTTCTCAGTGCTGGGACCCATCTGGCCCAGACCTGTGTGGGCTCTGCAAGCTGCCACAGTCTCTGTGGGCTCACATGTGTGGGTCCTGCTGTATTTAGAATGCCTTGTGGATCTTGAACCCTCTGCACTTCGTTAGAGAGAAAACGAGAACCCAACAGTGTTGGGAATCTGACCTTGAATTTCTAGTCTCCAGAACTATGAGAAATACATTTCTACAGCTCATAAGGCATGCAGTATCTGGAATATTTTTTCTATCAGCCTAGGATGACTCTGACAATTTGTGAGTCAGAATTTGGAGAGTCTCTGAATCGTGGCTCTGATGGTCAGTGCTGTGTTTGTGGGGGCTTCACAAGAAGACTATGGATCCCTCACCTGAGGGGAATAAGGCACAGTCTTACCCGTCTTGCTAGGACAAGGGAGGAAGACAAGAACGCCATTGCTCAAAACCGTTCTGACAACTGCTACATTTGTTTGGCTTTTAATCCTGGAGGAAACGTTAATGTCTATATAGATTTTATTCTCTGATAATTGGCACTGATGCCAATCTGTTTATATATGTATTGTGAATTGTTTGGTGCAGAGTTTAAGACGAAAAAGCAGAGAGGGTTAATTAAATTGTTCAACCATAATTGACTGCAAGCGACACTGGAAGGGCTCTTATTAGAGATGGAGCATTCTTAAGTTAGGAAACCAAAATGGTGACCCTGGAGGTGAAATTGCCTTGTCACCGACCATGCTCAACGCCCTTCTCTGTCTCAGTCCCTCTCATACATGCCGAAGCTCGCTCCTTACCACTTTGCTTCTAGTAGATATCTGCTCTGCTCTAGTAACTAAAACAAAACAGAATTCATCGTTCCTGCTTTCAGGTGCCTCCCTGGGAATTTTGGGAGATGTGCTTTCTGTGGAGACCTGTGCTACCTGCCTGCTTCCCATGCACATCCAGTGCTGGCTCCTCTCCCAGTCCTTCATCTCAGGAGCTCCTGTGCTGCCTTCCTGCTTCCCATGCATGGCCAGGGTCGGCTCCTCTCCCAGTCCTTCATCTCAGGAGCTCCTCTTACCATATGCATTAACCTTGCCTGAAGAACGTCAGATCCATTCTCATCAGAGCCAAGAAGAGTTCCAATTTTATATCCATTAGGTAATGTCTTGTGATTAAATACACACCTCAGGATGCTCTTTGCTGGGAAAGCCATTCCCAAGGTCCCAGAGGAGTGCAGAGGACACAATTCATCAACAATTATAACTCATCAGATCTGGGGACTGTGACAGTAGAAACTGTTTCTCATACAACAGGGCCTCGTTTCATCTCCAAGGATGTGAAGAAGAGAGGGGCATCCATGGTGTCCATTCATCATTCATATAAAGCGAGAAAACCAAGAGCAGTTAGTCCAATGTTCCTTGTCGAGGAACCCAGAGGTTCGCATCATTTCTGTCATTTTCCTTTCAAGGCTTCCTCTTCACCTTTGGTTCGTCAGCGGAGCATGGTGTGCGTGCCTGATTTGGGCTGGGCGTCATCTAGCTTTGTGCTTCCTGGGCTTCCTGGATCTGTGCTCCCTTCAGACGGCGTGATTTTCTTTTCAGATGAGTTCTGTCTGCTACTGAGCTCAGCAAGGGCTTGCGTCTCTCCCGTTAATGCTTGGATTTCCAGCCCTTCTTTCATCCCTTCCTCTGGTCCCCTCTCTATTGGCACTGCTTGTCTGTTCTTTCCTTCTGTCCCCTGTTGGTGTAGGCAAGGATCTCAGCAACTGTCGTATGAAGGCCACTCGTTCATTCGTTCCCGGCCGCTCAGCCCCAGAATAACCACACAGAAACTGTATTATTGAAATCACTGCTTGGCCCATTAGCTCTAGCTTCTTATTGGCTAACTCTTACATATTAATTTAACCCATTTCTACTAATCTGTGTATTGTCACGTGGCTGTGGCTTACCTGGTAAAGTTCTGGCATCTGTGTCCAGTGGGGCTACATGGCTTCTCTCTGACTCTGCCCTTCTTTCTCCCAGCATTCAGTTTAGTTTCCCCCACCTAGTTCTGTTCCCCTATAGCTCTGCTATAGGACCAAAGCAGTTCCTTATTAACTAATGGTATTCACAGCATACAGAGAGGAATCCCACATCAAGCAACTGTGGTGGGAGGCAGACTCGCCAGCAGCTGAAAACTCTCAACTGTTGGTTTTTCACTTAAGCCGTGGAAAAATCCCCCAAACTGATCACAACACTTTGGAAAGCATGTCCACGTCATTGATTTCATTGTAAGATTAGAAACAAAGTGAGCCCAAGGCAGCTTACTGCGAACAAAAGCTAGAAGGCAAACTGACCAACAGCCAACACAGGGAGCTAGTTGCTATCTCTAACACACACCATGGGTTTAGCCTCCCAGGAAAGCTCTTACTGGAACACAAAGCCAAACCAAGAACAATAACAAAAAGGTAAATAGTTCTTCCTTAGCTGGTCCAGGAGAAGGCAGAATACTGACTGCACTCCCATGGTGCTAGGGCCTAGGAAGGGTGCAAGCTTTCACCTCCAGCAAACACTGCAGCTGATGAAGGCCTGGAGTGAATGTCTCGTCATTGTTCTCCTAGCCTGCCTGTCTTGTCCCCTCCCTCCGTCAGATGTCCTGTCTAAGCTAGGCATACTGCTGCCAGTTTGAAGTCACTCTGGGCTAGCTATTGAATTCTAAGCCGACCTGGGCTACGTCGTGAGATTTTTTTCTCAACTGGTGACAGCAAAACCAGAACAAAACAAATTGTTACATCAAAATCAAACAGGCATTGAGTTCAGGCTGCTCTGGCATCGCAGGCCCCCATTGCTTCTTGCACTTTTTGCAGCAGCCTGGACTCTGAACACACACGTGCTAATGGATGCTAAAACATCCCAACTCACATTTCAGACTGTTGTGCGTTATAAATGACAGTTTTTAATTATAAACTTCTCTGCTCTTATAGAGGCAAATTTAATTATAAGGAAAGACTCAATATTTTCCTGCCATCATACCCCAATATGTATCAAATCAATTCTTTGAATTATATTGGGCTGTTATTTGATTTTTTTAAAAATTGCTTGTTTGACTTATGGACTTGAGTTTCATAAAAATTAGTCAAATGAGTTTTGCCTTAGTGTGAGGACAGAATTTCTAATGGTTTCTGAAATGTTCCTACACACACTGCTTCTGTATTATTTTAATGCCTGTTAATACCTACTTACATGAAACATTCTCAACACTGATGATTGTAAAATCAAAGTATCAATCAACTCTAATAAAGGTTGAGAGCACTGTCTGTCCCTCAGGATCCAGTATTCAGCCAAGAATGAATTCTTTGTGTGAAGGTAAGGGAGAATAGCATTTTTGTTGGCATGAAGATTTCTTTCTTCTTTAATAGGTGATAAAGTTATACACAGACTGAAATTTCATTGTGATCTAGTATGCTTGATTTGTGCATATATTTACTCATCTAGGGTTGTGTAAAAATGTCTCAGATGAGAAGGGTTTATGAGCCAAGAAAGTCTAAGAAACCCCGTGCTGGGGGGTTGTGTTCACAACCTTGGAGCACACCCCCAAAGAGCAGGGTACTTTTCCTGGTCTCCAGGCACATGGCATTGTCCAGACTGCACTTAACACACTGATGAAGAGTATTTAAAATCCCCCACTGAGTCCACTATCAGTCTCACATCTGAGCCTGCTTCCAACGCTTGGAATTTTCTCTTCAGACTGTTGATTTTTTTTCTCAGCTTTAGGAGTGAATTGTAATACTTGGCTGAAAGTCAGGCACATAATACTTGGCTGAAAGTTGGACAACAGGAAGGAAGGTAGGCAGGCCTCTCGGTGAGAATGGATAAGCCGCCTTTCAGGGCTGTCTGTACTAAAGGTTTGCTCTAGCGGCCCATGCCAGAGACTCTTGACTGTCCTCCTTTGTGTCCCCCTTGTGGCTCTGGGCCTTCCTGAGCCCTCTGCTCAGGGCTTGGCCAGTTCTTCTGGGTGTTCTGTGGATTCCACCCTGGGCACTAGCTGATGTGAGGGTGACGTGCAGGGAGGAGGAACATCTGAGAGTCCGCGGTTAGAGCTCAGCGGATGAGGGATGTGGGTTTGGAGAGCTTTCTGCACACTTCTCAATTGCATTTCCACGTACACCGGTGGCCTCTGCCCCACGACATCTCCCGCTCTCCTGGCTGTAGCTTTCACAGTCTGTTTTACTGGAGCCACACCCTGTCCTGGCAGTGTTTTTGTCTGGTGTTAGAAAGCTTGGCAGGAGCCTATGGCAGCCGTGGGTCTCTGCTCCAGATGCATTTAACACAGAGAGATTCTTCTCCCCTCCATGTCAGCTCTCAGGTCTTCATCTGGAAACTGCAAAAGCCCTGGGGTGAAGCCAGCGGCAGCACAAGGCTCCCCTGGGACCGCCGACTCTGCAATTCCTTGTTCTTGTGCTGGTCCATGATCGATGCTGATCCAAGTTTCCAGTGGGGTGGTCGTACCTCTCTGTGGTCTGGTAGCCACTGCCCCAGGTGAGTATATCTAGGCTGTGCCCCTAGGGCTGTGGCAGTTTTCTCTGAAACCTCAGGGATTCTCTTGTTGCTGTTATTGTCATTTTGTTTTTACACGTCCAACAACTGTCAATTTTTTTTTTTTTTTGAGGAAAAGTCTTCTCGATGTTGTAACCACAGAATGCTGATTTCTAAACTCTTTACATGTTGGGTCCGTGAGCAGAAGGCCTAAGCTGCCCTGTACCCAAGGGGCCTTCACTGAGTTCCGTGGCAGAAGAAGCAAGCGGCTGTGTACCTGCATTTTATGGAGGAAAGATGGCAGCCAGACAGCTGTGAGCAGAGAGTTCAGGCCTTTCACACTGTCCAGACACAGCCCTTCGCTGATGTCATCTCTCACCTGGAAATCACAGGTGTTTCTGAGGAAGGTGTCAGGAAAGGACCTCCAAAGCTATAGCAGCCAGCCAATGTATTCCTGTGTTCTGGCCAGTCATAGATATGCTGTCCAAAAAGTCATGGGAATCCATGAAATGACTAAGCTGGAAGGTTCTAGGATCCTCTTCCTGTTTTGGGGACAGGGTCGTCTGTAGTAGTGTAGATTGGCTTTGAAGTCTCTATGAAGCTGAGGCTGGCCTTGAACTCCTGGTCTTTCTGCCTCTGATTCTCAAGTGTTGGAACCATAGATATGAACCACAGATATGTCCCCCCTCCCCATGCCTGGCTTTCCAGAAGGCTTTTTAAAGAAATGCAAAGACTAAGCCTTGCACAAGAGAATCTGTTTCAAAGCCACAGCTAACTCTTGCCTGGACTGCGGTGTGTTCTACTTATATCAAGGCCTTTTCTTTTTATTCTAAGTTTATTTTTGTTTTCACTCTTTTCTATTCCTTGGATATTAAGTCTTCTTTGACTATCTGACTACATTTATATGTTCTATTTACTCTTTAGGATCATAGAAACTGGCCCTTTTGTGTTGGCATTTACCTTGTATAAAAGTGCAAAGATAAGTTACTTACATATAGAATGTGAAAGTAATGCCATCTTCAGAATGTCACTGCTCTATTAGGATGTGACCATTTCTTCCTTTAAAGGCATCATCTTTTCTCATGTACTCCTACTGTGACTCAATTTCCATGTCTAAATCGACACTAGAATCGAGGTGTCTGTGCAGCTCCTAAAGCCTATTTTTTTATTTATTTATTTTTCACATTTAATTTTTTATTATTGCATTATAAATAGTACCATTCAAAATTTCCACCTCCTCCGCTCCTCCCATTTCCCTCCCGCTTCCCCACTCCCCCTCCCCTTTTCCCCTCCAGTCCTAAGAGTGGGCAGGTTACCCTGCCCTGTGGGAAGCCCAAGGCCCTCTCGCCTCCATCCAGGCCTAGGAAGGTGTGAATCCAAACTGACTAGGATCCCAAAAAGCCAGTACATGCAGTAGAATCAAATCCCAGTGCCATTATCATTGGCTTCTCAGTCAGTCCCCATTGTCAGTCATATTCAGAGAGTCTGTTTCGATCACATGCTC